>BQNB010028887.1:0-56238 GCA_026074375.1 Tanacetum coccineum
TATATGTAATTCATATTATATATATTAGTTTAGTATTTTATAGATTATAGAGTACTTTCTATTTTTAAAAATAGTTAGAAAGTTCAAGGTTTAGCAAAATAATTAAAGGTTTTTACTTAGAATTAAAGTAAATGTATAATAAATAAATAAAAGAAAAAATATATAATTAAAAGGGTGGTTGTGTGGATCGGCTGAACAAGAAAAAAAAGGGAAAGAATCTCAATTTGATTACAACTTGTTTTTGGTAATTATCTTTTCCTAAGCCTATAAATACAAATCATAACTTAATTAAAAATCACTTTTTTTCTTTTCTCCTCTCTCTTTGGCCGGTCGAACAACACAAAAAACAAAGGGAAACCTAAAAAATTTTAGGGTTTTGATATTCAAGAGTTAAGGTAATGTTTTCTAAATCCTTTTTCAATTTAATTGATTTTATTTAACGTAACAATCATTAAGGATGGATTAAGTTATTGTAAATAATCAGTAACTAAGAGGTTTTGATCATCAAAAATTATTTTAGGGTTAATAATTAGGGTTATGGGTAAGTTAATTAGGGTTAATTCTGCTAAATTCGGAAAAGAAATTTGGGCAGAATTTTAGATCATCTTGCGAGAGCCATATCTCAGTCATACGGATAGCTTTTATTGATTTTCTTAAGCCTAAAATTAACTACAGAGAGTATACTTTCCAACCCAAGTGGTTTCATAAATTAAAAGTAAGTGTAAGTTAGTCAAATTAATCAAACAAGATTCGTTGTCAAAATTGAGTTTTCGGGGCAGATTTTGAGTTGTGTTTGTGAGGTCAAAAACCATATCAAAACGTCTTTTTAATTAATGGGCTTGCTACTATAGTAAGTTCATGATGTTTATGATTTTATAAAATTTTTGTAGAATTTTTCTAAGTGTTTAAATGGGTCTGCTCAAGCTAAACGTTTTGAAGGTCGAATTAGGTCAAATTCTAGACAATTTATGATGTTGAATTTTTATAAAATGGTTACACTCACTATTATTTTTATCCAAAAATCGTAAAATCTCATAACTCATTGGGGAGCTATGGGATGTGAGGAGAATAATCGATTAGGTGTTTAAGTTTTTTATTTAGAGTCATCTTGTGACTATAAAAACTGAGTAAAAAGCAGAAAGTTGAGAAGTAAAGTTTGTGAGGTAATTTGAGGTTAGCAAGTATGAGGAGTATATAGAAGAGTTGAATCAAGATAGGATATAGAGTATCCATCGTTGTGATTGTTACATCGACTTGGGTGTGTGACCTAATCGATGGTAACATATGTGTGTATTGTTTTGTTTAGGTTCTTTGCAAGACTAAGTGAAGGAATTAGAATTTACTTTGCATCAGGTGAGTTTTACAGTCCTACTTTTTACTTATATTTTAGGATGGAAATGATGCAAAACTGTTTTTGAATTATGAACCGTGATATGTGTTTTTAAGTGTCGAACTATATGATTGCTATGTGATATGAATTGTGGTAAGGCATGTGTATGTGAGGATGACATGACCTTGTGTGAGACCCGAACGGACTTAGCTAGTCAAGTGGGTCAGTCTTGCGCGGAGATATTATGGGACGGAGGGGTACGATCCACCTCAGATATATGTGAATTTATTTTGTGATAGAATAGCCATGCATATATGTTCGTAAATGTTGTTGTTGTTGATCGCGATGTCATAAGTGAGTCTTAACCTTGTAACTCTCACTAACAATTATGTTGACGTTTTAGCATCATTTTCAGACGAGCAAAACGTGTGAAGAGTTTGGAAGAGGAGTTAGCTAGACGAAGAAAATGTGTGAAGAGTTAGGCTTGCATGCGGAGTCTATGATTTATCTGTTTTAGTTTTCATTTAAACTTGTCATGTTTTGTTCTTCATGCATTATATGTTAGATTTTTGTTTTGGGCGTTGTCATAACACGCTTTGGATCTTGAAGTTTAATGAAAGTCATTTTTAGTTTTCTCTATTTTGACGCCTTGTGTTGTGATGATGCCTATTGATCATGCCTTGCGATTCCGCCTTGGCGGGGTGTAACAAAAATGGGTAAAAATGGAAACCCCTTTTTGTTTTTAAACTGCAGATCAATACGGCGTATCCACTAACATGGATACGGCGTATTGGCTCAAATTCACCCAATTTCAAAACATCAATACGACGTATTCAGTAATTTGAATACGGCGTATTGATTAAATAAAGATCCTACGTTTTAAATCTCTTACGCCGTATTGACTTATATCCATACGGCATATTGACTAAACAAATATCCATACGGCGTATCCATATCTGAATACGCTGTATCTGTTCTCAGAACAGAAAGGTTAAAATTTATAATCTTTGTACTAATCTCGTTGATTTTGCAGATATGGCTCTTCCACCTAGGGATCAGAGGCATCAGTATCTTAGGTTTATGAGATAACAGTACACTGATACTGATATCGCAGATTTTGAGGAGAGATTGGGCAGCATATACGATAGAGAGGTACACCGGGTTCAGGTTTTTGACTTTGGGGGATTGACAGAGCTGATGGATGAGGGATTGAGAGGTAGGATGTTGATAGAGCACAGGGATGCTCAAGGATAGAGTGTATTTATTAGCCGAGCTTAGAGGAGACTATTTGAGATTAGAGGCCCATTGGTACACGAGCTCATTTTGGAGTTCTTTAGTATATTTAGGTTTGGAGAGGCCGTGCTTGATTTGGATACAGGTGGAGCTCTACAGTTTTAGTTAGGTGGAGTTAGGCGTCGTATGAGCTGGAGAGAGTTTATTTTGGGTATGGGCCTGCATACTGCTGAGGAGATTGAGTCGGTTGGATTCGGTGCATACTGGGCCGAGAGTGCGAGGCAAATCCTCGACAAGGGGGATTTGAGTGCTTACTTGATAGGGATTTCGTCTGCTAGAGATTTCCTTGACACAGCCCCGTCCTACACTTCTATCAGGGATCCTATGGTTAGGCTGTGCCACAGGCTGATTGCTTGTAGTATTGCTGGGAGGAGTCAGGCACCTGAGAAGGTGACCGTGACTGATTTATTTTATCTAAGGGGGATGGATTTTGGTTCGGTCAACATCCCTTATCTGTTGGATAGGTATTTGAGGTTATTTGATTCGTGGAGGAAGCGTGGGGCGATGATATCTAGAGGTCAGTTTGTTGCTCGTTTGGATGAGCATTTTGGATTACTTACTGAGGAGATGCTCTAGGGACTGGCTGTAATTGTGCGAGACCTCTCTGTTATTGATATGGCTGAGTTGGTAAGGCTGCAGATCTACGTGGGGCTTGACGATACTTGGGCTTGGGTAGCCCCGAGACCAGAGAGGCAGCAGGTTGCTGCGGCTGGTGCCCTTGAGGCCATTGAGGATGCTCTTGTAGTTGATGAGGGTGCTCTGGCTGTTTCAGCACCCGTGCAGGCACCTCAGCCGCCACCACATTCAGCCAGACCAGCTCTGACTATGGCTCAGAGGTTAGCGAGAGTAGAGGAAGAGGTGCATGAGATCTGAGGGGCATTAGGAGAGCAGCATAAGGTGATGGATGTGATGGCCAGAGACCTCTCCAGATTCACCGTGTGGGCAGCCGAAGGCATATCACATCTATTAGACTCTACTGGAGCTACCTACGTACGATATTCGGAGACCCATGCACCATATCAGAGACGTAGGGTTAGACAGAGGACCGATGGTGCCAGCACCTCTACAGCCCAGCAGGATGAGCAGCAGCCAGACCCATGATCTCTCTACTCCTTATCTTTTTGTTTCTATCTTTTGTACATATATTATTCATGTCATGATGTATCTAACTTTAAATAGGTTCCCATTTTTTTGTATATACTGGCAATAAGTTCAGCACCATAGCTCGTTGATAGATTACAGAACCTAACACCCAATCCAAATTAATAGCGGAATTGAGAGAGAGAGAGTGTTTACAAGTGTGAAGAAAGCTGGAAGGAAGAAGTCTAACTTAAAGACTAGCTGAAAGAAAAATGCTTCCCGGGAGACAACCCGGATTGTTATATATTTTTATCAAGTCTGTCTTCCCAGACATCAATACGGCGTATCTGCTCCACACCATACGGCGTATTGAATGTATGGACGTTATTAGTCCTTTATTTTTATGCACTTTAAACATTATTGTAGTGCTGTCAAACAGTGTATTTTATGAAACATGATAACGGAGTATTCACAACTGATCCAGTATTTAGATTAGATACTTTTTACAGGTTTCTCAATATGGTGTATTCCAGTTTATGGATACGGCGTATTGGTCTCCTGTACAGTTTATTTAGCTTATTTAATTAATCATAGATACCTGAGATAGGATTTTGCATGTTTTTCCTATATTTTGCACAGGACCTCGCTGAAAAGAAATTGACAATGTTGGTAAAGTATCTACGATCTGGAAATCTAAAAGTGTTGAGTCTTGAAATATCAAGACAGCTGTTCAACACAATCTTTCTCATAAACTCAACTTGGAGAATCTACCGAGCAAAATATCAGGGGTGTTGGGATCTAAAGACTTCAAGATGATTCTTAGAGTTAATACTGCTCAGGTAAACTTTGTACTATTGGTGATACTAATGAAAATTATGCTAAGTAGTTAGTACTGGTAGTATAAAGTAACTACTGCTAATTACTATTGTTAGTATATATTAGTACTGTTAGTACAAAAGTTAGTACTGCTAGAGTAAAGTTACAACTGCTAATCATAAAGTTTAGTACTGCTAGGTGTAACTTATACTGCTGATGAAGAATGAAGAAAATAATTCTAAGTAACTTATCTACTGTTCTTGTGCTCAGTTAGTGCTAGCTACAGTGTAAAAGTTAATGCAGCTCTGTTTAAACTGCTAGAAAGATTACAACTGATAGGGAAAAGTATTCTACTGTCAAATGGATAAAAACAAGAGAAAGGATAATTGGAGACAAGAATACATACGAAGATAATATGATTTTATTTTTGTAAAAATATGTATAAAGAAATTTTTTTAAAAGATCATGAAACTTAGGAAAGTAATGTAACCTGTAGGACTCCTTGGTGTAAAAAAGGAGGTCCTGGGTATATGAATTCAACGTACCAAAACGAGCCATTGTCCATAGCTTCAAGGTGTTTTTTGTAAACCCTAACACTGTCAAAGAGTGTTCGTATTAATATATTGAAGCTTGTTGTTTTGATTGTATTTTCTTCTGTGTCCTCACACATACCTTTTTCTTTTAATTCTTCTATTTATTGGTATAAACTAATACCGCATAGTTTATATCCTAATCATACACTTAAAGTTTCAGTCTTAGTGCCTTTGGATTTATCCAAGGATACTAAACCTTACATCAAGCTTAAGAGTTCAAGATCCTTTCACCAGGACCATCAAGTGGTATCAGAGCTTGTGGTGAAGCTTTAAATAAGAAGAAACAAACAACACATACTAGATCTAATTCTCAGTGATAAGATGGAGGCAGGAACTACTTCTACAACTCTGACTGCAAGACTCCCTATCCTCAACCTAGGAGAATATGATCTCTGGTTAATGAGGATAGAACAATACTTTCTCATGACTGATTACTCCCTCTGGGAAGTAATTCTTAATGGTAACAAAGTGCTAAAAAGAATTGTTGAAGAAGTTGAACAGGAATATGAACCCACTTCTGCAGAAGAAAAGCAGGACAGGAGGAATAAGATGAAAGCTAGAGGAACTCTGTTGATGGCACTCCCAAATAAGGATCAACTGAAGTTCTATTCATATAAAGATGCAAAATTGCTCATGGAAGCCATAGAGAAGAGGTATGGAAGAAACAAGGAATCTAAGAAAGTTTAGAGAACTCTACTCAAGAAACAATATGAGAACTTTGCAGGATCAAGTTCAGAAACAATGGATCAAACTTTTGATAGGTTGCAAAAACTTATTAGTCAGTTGGAGATTCAAGGTGAAGTTATTACACAAGAGGACATGAACTTAAAACTGTTGAGAAGTCTTCCATCTGAATGGAAGACTCATGCTTTGATCTGGAGGAACAAAGAGGAAATAGAGACCATCAGTTTGGATGACTTGTACAACAACTTGAAGATATATGAACCTGAACTTACAGGATCATCAAGTACAAGCCAAAATCCACAAAATGTGGCTTTTGTGTCCTCCAATAGCACTAACAGCAATAACAACACAAATGAAGCAGATAACACTACTTATGGAGTTAGTGCTGCTCATACTCAAAGTAATCCTACATCTGGAGATAACCTTAGTGATGCTGTGATCTGTGCTTTCCTAGCTAGTCAGCCCAATTCTCCTCAACTTGCACGAGAGGATCTAGAACAAATTGATCCTGATGACCTAGAAGAAATGGATTTACAATGGGAAATGGCCATGCTGACAATTAGAGCTAGGAGATTCATCAAGAGGACAGGCAGGAAGTTGGATGTAAATGGTCAAAGAGTTGGATTTGACAGGTCTAAAGTGGAGTGCTATAATTGTCATAAAAATGGTCACTTTGCAAGAGAATGTAGAGCTCCTAGAAATTAGGAAAACAGAGGAAGAGAGAATAGTAGAAGAACTGTGACAGTGGAAACTCCCACTAAAAATGCCTTGGTTGCTCAAGATGGAATTGGAGGGTATGATTAGAGCTACCAAGCTGAAGAAGAGCATCCTACAAACTATGCATTAATGGCACATACATCTTCAGGAAGTTCTTCCAATTCAGATTCCGAGGTAGATTCTTGTTCTAAATCATGTGTAAAAGCTTATTCTACTCTAAAAGAACAATATGATAGTTTATCTTCAGATTACAAAAAGTCTTAATTTAATTTAGTATCTTATAAAGCAGGTTTAGAATCAGTAGAAGCTAGACTAGCTCACTATAAGAAAAATGAGGTTGTGTTTGAAGAGAGCATTAATGTTTTAAACCTTGAAGTTAAACTAAGAGATAATGCTTTAGTTGAAAACAAAAAGAAATTGGAAAAAGCAGAAAAAGAGAGAGATGAGTTAAAACTAACATTAGAGAAGTTTCAAAATTCATCTAAATCTTTGAACAATTTGCTGGAAAGTCAAGTATGTGACAAGTTTAAAACAGGACTAGGATATAATGCAGCTTCTCCTGCAGTAGAAAGCTTTGTGAATTCATCTGAGATGTTAGAAAATCAGGAGTATAATAAGTCCAAATCTGATAAGGGATATCATGCAGTTCCCCCACCTTATATAGGGAACTTCATTCCCTCCAAACCTGATCTAACGTTTATGGATGAAATAGTTAAAAGTGAGAATATAGATGTTATTACTATTGTTACACCTAGTAATGTTAAGAAAGTTGAGTCAAATCATGAGTCTGCTGATGTAAAAAATAATAGTGATGCAGTAGAACCTAAAACTGTTAGGAAGAACAGCTTTAGACCTCTAGTAATTGAGGATTGGAATTCTAATGATGATAGTAAGGTAGAATTTATTCCTAATGTTAAGGATAAAACTGTCAGACCTAGCACTGAAAAGATAAAATTTGTTAATTCTGCTAGGGAAACAGTAGAGAAGGTAGAAACAACTAAACAAAACAAACACTATCCTAGAAGGAACCAAAGAAACTAGAACAAATCTACATACCCATCACTACTTTACAAACCACATCAACACCTCATAAAATAAATCAAAACACCCCCCCCCCCCCCCCCCCCCCCCAAAAAAAAAACAAAAAACCACAAAAAACCCATATTATTATTTCAATATTATATATAATAATAAATACTCCCCCCTAATATATATTATTTCCCCCCCCCCCCCCCCCCCCCCCCCCCCCCATTTTTTAACCCCCCCCCCCCCCCCCCCCCCCCCCCCCCCCCCCCTTTATTTATTTGTGATAGTTTTGAGCATCTTCATTATGTTTGTGATAAAAAGGTTATAAGACCAGTGTGGAACAACACAAGTAGGGTAAATCACAAGAACTTTGCTAATAAAATGACTCACCCTCACCCTAATAGAAGATTTGTTCCACAAGCAGTATTAACCAAGTCTGGCAAAATTAATACTGCTGGTGCAAGTGTTAATACCGCTGTCAGACCAGTTAATACTGTTGGCTCAAAACCAACTGTGAATCATCCTAGACCAATATCAAAAGCTTACAAAAAGGATATTCACAAGTAACAAAGCCATTTAACAAGTATTCAGTAAACAAAAACAGTATTTTTAATAAAAATGTTAATACTATCAGGGTAAAAGATACTACAGCTAGGGATAGAGCAATAGTAAATGAAAATAAGGGAAAAAGGGTTAATGTTGTTAAGGCCTCAACATCCTGGGTTTGGAAAGCCAAAAATAGTAGTGCATCAAATACTTTCAAGAAATATTCTTACATTGATGCACGAGGCAGATCTTAACCATCATAAACATCCACCTCCATGTAATGGTTTAATTCCCTCTTTACCCCCTCCCTCCCTCTACTTCCCGAATAACCCCACCGATTAACGCGAGCCGTCCCAACAAACAAATACCCAATCATCCCACTTCTTCCTCATCCCCTACACACCAGTCTTAGTCACCCCCATCCGCACTACTAAGTATCTCGAAACTCACTACACAGATCAGTGTCAGCCCCCCTCGTGCGCCTGCTATCCCCTTACCACCCGCGTTCTAGACCTACTGAGGTCTCTCAGGTTCCAGGTAGTAAACCCCTAACCACCTGCACCACAGCTAGGTGACAGTATTACTATCTTCAAGCTTATTATGTTGGTTTTATTATTTTGTGTCTCAAACCTCCTCTTTTTCTTTATTCATCTTGTGATATCAACTAGATTCCGCATAGTTTATAATCATACACTTAAAGTTTCCGTCTCATGCCTTTGGATTTATCCCAAGTATACTAAACCTTAATCAAGCTTAAGGAGTTCAAGATCTGCTCATTGGGCTCAACAAATGCTAATCTTAAGAGGGAACATTAGAGATAGACACAAAACACAAACAACACAAAACAAACAAGAACCAAAAAATAAAAAAACAGGCAAACAAACAGCAAGTACACATTGATCAAGCTTACTAGTTTGTGTCTCCTCCGTCGGGTGATGCAATTATGGACTTTGTGAATGAGCTAGGGTATACAGAGGTAATTCACTTTGTGTCAAGAATGGCGGTGAATAACCTATATCAGCCCTAGAGAGCTATATTGTCTATGATTAACCAATGTCTCACAGGCAAGACTTCTTGACATGATAGGCCCAGATACCCAGTTCTTCATATGCTTTAGGGCATAATCACAAGTACAAATGTTGACTATGCTAAACTTATGTAGGAAGAATTTGTACAAGCTATCCCGACGTTTCTTACTAATAAGGCCAATCTAGGCAGTCCTACTAAGAAGGGCAGGAAAGACAAGGCTCATGTTATTCCTTATTGTCGGTTCACGAAGCTCATTATCTGTCATTTGAGAAGAACTAATAATATTCACCAAAGATCAGCATCTCCATTTCATCTTGCTGAAGAAGATCTCAGACTTGGTAATCCTCAATTCTTTCCCAAAGGCGAAGAAAGATGAAAGTCTTTGGAATGTCAAGTTACCAATGAGCTGATCTCACTCGAACAATTCAATCAGGAATGCACCGGTACTACATGCGATATTTGGAAAGCATGATCAAAAAGTTGCAGCCAAAAAGGAAGGAAAGAAGAAGAATGCAAGTGCCAAGCAACCCAAGTCAAAGTCTGCTACATAGAAGTCAAGCAAACAAGCACCTGCATCAAAACCTAACCTGCCAAGGAAAAACCATCTAAGCCCCCACTCCTAAGCCACCCAAGCCAAAGCCTGCTAAAGAGAAGTCAACCAAGGCTGCACCCCTACAAAAGGCCGGCAATGGTAAAGTTACAAAAGTTCGTAACGTGAAGAACTCTTTCCAGTTGGTTGATGAACCTGATGAAGAACCAGCTCAACCTGAACCTGAACCTGAACCCGAACTTCAAGGTGAAGGTGAAGAATATGATGTCGAACGAGCCATTCAAATGAGTCTGGAATTGTTTCATGCATCGAGTCATGCACATTTGGAGGTGTGGCGATTTGAGAATCTATTACAGAGGCCACCCGACCACTCCTTGTAGTAGAAGGTAAGGGTAAGCTATTGTTACTGAAGAACAAGCTGCCTAATCACTATTAGTCTTGCACACGCCAAAGAGGAGAAGTACCATGGACCAATTTATATTCCAAAGGCGGACTCCAGTTACTAAAGAAGCATCAACTGGACCCTCTGCACAACCACAGGATGACACATCCGCCAATGTTGTCCGTGACTCACCGTCTCCTGCAGATGCTGAAACAGGTGCTGAATCAGATAAGACAAATAGTGGAGGTGATACTGAGATATTATAGATTACTAAAGAACTAGGAGAAGATGTGGATAAATAGGTAAATCTAGAGGAAAAGACTACTGAACTTGATCAAGACCAGGCTGGATAAGACCCTGGTGAAACTCACGAGTCTCGACCTCCACCAGAGTAGGTATTCATAGATGAAGACCAGGCTGGACCAGACCCTGGAGAAAGCGGTGTGGCTCTTGATAGACTAGACCCTGAGCCCACGCACGACAAATTTATGGCTAATTTATACCCTAAGGTTCAAGAAAGTTTGAAGTTTTCGGCTGATGAACATGTCATCCTAGAGGATCCACTAAGTTCAACCGGGACTCTCTCTTCAATGAAGAATCTGGAGGATGCATATACTATTGGGGATCAGTTCATAAATGACAAATCCACTGAAGATGAACTAGAAAAACTCAATGTGGAAGCAGAAGTGGTCTCCATGGTCATTGTTCCAATTTATCAAGCGTCTTCCTTAGTTCCTCCACTGTCCACACCAGTTATTGATCTTTCACCTCCTAAACCTGCATCATCTACCACTCAAGCACCAATCTTTACAGCAACAACAACGACTACAACAACAACCCTTCCACCTCCTCCATAACAACAAAGCATAATTGAATCAGAGTTAGCTAAACGTATCCCAACTCTTGAAAATAAATTCTCTAATTTAGAGCAGAAAAACAAGAATCTTAATAACATGACTCAGAATCTTAGATCTAGGGTTTTCACTTTGAAGCTTAGGGATCTACCTTATAAGATTGATGAAATTGTCTGTGATATTGTCAAAGAGGTTGTACAAGTAGCTTTACAAGCTCCCCTTAGAGACCACTTCAAAGACTTGTCCGAAGAAGATATGAAAGAAATGCTTCACCAAAGGATGTTTGAGAGTGGTTCATACAAATCACTTCCAGAACATGTCGCTCTCTATGAAGCTCTTGATGCATCTATGAAACGGGCACAGAGGGACGAATTCCTTGCTGAAAAGGACAAGTTATGCAAGAGACGATGTGAAGATCAAGACCCTCCTCCCCCTCTACCAGATTCAGATCTCAGAAAAAAGAAAAGACATGACTCTGGTGATTCAGGCTCATCACAGCCTCTAGCTCCTCGGTCATCTGCCTGAAGACGACTGACATTAGAGAAGCTCCTTCAAGCTCCTCCAAGCAACAGTCCAGTCCTCATGCTTAACAACCAGTCGAAGACATACCAATGCCAGATACTGTAAACATATATGATTCAGAGGACACTGATTCTGCCCATCTTCCAAAGATTAAGTAGAGGCCAAAATGGTTGAAGCATGTTCTAGAGGAAGACAGACCATTAACTCCAGAACCAGACTGGTCCATTCCTACAAATGATCTGCTAACCAGAGAACAACTGGGCAAATGCACTCGCCAAATCCTATAAAGATCCGAAAGAAAACAAGTTACTTTAAAAGACTGGTGATATGGGATCTCTCATCACTTGGTTTTGCAAAAAAATTAGGAAGAATAAACTTAGCAAGTCTGATTTGGAAGGCCCATCATTCAAGGTAGCCAAAGCATTTCACAAGAATAGCATTTCCCTGTAATTCCAGATGGAAGAATGTCACCGAATGCTTACGGATCAAGTTGATTTGGTTAATCCTGATGGCCATCGGTTGGTACCTGATATAAGCAAACCGTTACCCCTGGGAGGACCACTAGGTCAGGTAACTATTTAGCCACAATTCTTCTTTAATAAGGATCTAAAGTATCTGGTGTCAGGCGACAAAGGCAGAAAGTTGGCATTATCCATATCCAAGCTAAAAGCGGCTAAATATTTACACTTTAGACTTGAGGAACTAGTTTTGTCCCTCTGGATTGAGAGTGAACATGAGTGTGACATCAGTGCTGTGTACGGTATCTCTCACTGGTGGTTTAAGCGCAAATAATTCTACATCACAAGACACAGTGCCCCCTCTGATTGTAGTAAAGTTAGATCCCACATGCGGATTATCAGTGTAGTCAATCTTAAGACTCTTGAAAGATATGGGTATGCCTACTTAAAAGAG
This sequence comes from Tanacetum coccineum, assembly GCA_026074375.1. Classification (NCBI taxonomy): domain Eukaryota; kingdom Viridiplantae; phylum Streptophyta; class Magnoliopsida; order Asterales; family Asteraceae; genus Tanacetum; species Tanacetum coccineum. The sequence continues at coordinate 12,335 of BQNB010028887.1, forward strand.
ATTGTTCTTCGCAGAGTTGATTACAAGGAATACAAGATCTCGGAAGCTGACTTCAAAAATCTGCATCCGAATGATTTTGAATACTTGTACCTGCTTCATCTTCAAGGTTAGCTCAATCATTTATCTAGGGATGACAAAGTTCATCTCTTCAACGTAATTAACCTATGGATAAGGAACATCGTCATCAGAAAACATGTAGAAGATCTGCAACTAGGGATGGAAAGTTATCAGAGAAAACTCAATCTAACTCAACCAGATTGGGATGCTTTTGACTTTTCGTTCAAAAAATACTACACCATAGTCATCAAGCCAATAGCAGTAATCTACATAGACATGAATGATCAGAAGAAGATGATGTGAGAGACTGGGGTGCACAAGTTCAGTGATGGCACATTGAATAGGATTCTGGACAAGTTGGATCACATGGTTAAAGACTTTAAGCTGTACGAGTACAATCTGGGCATGGCAACACGAATTTGGTTTGAGGATGATCGAAGGAGGAGTAAGGATTTTATAGAGGTGATCGAGAGAAGACTCAAGGTTCGGAGAATATTCAGGAGTTTCAAAAGCTTTGTTGGTGGAAAACTAAGAGATGTTGACTACAGACTTATTCAGAGAACCAAATGATTTCATCACTCTGATACTCAGGTCAATATCTTGTACATTATTATAAGTATGTAGTGTATAGTTAAGTGTTCAGTGACAAGTATAAAGTTTTTCAAGAGTTTTCTCGTGAAACTCAAAATCTTTCAAATTTTTTATACTTGTCACTCACACGTACCCTCATAGATTCAGGGGGAGCATTACATTGTTCCCTACTCGGATTGTGACTAATCAGCACATTTTTCTCCCAATTTTCTAACATATTCAAATCAATTGATATCCAAAATATCAAAGGGTTTGAAATTTTTAATAAAGGGAGAAAATGTGATTTAAATAAGAAAACTGATAAAAAAATGTGACTTTGTGGACTCATATATACTCCATCCTCCTTGTGTTACACACTTTCATTTAATTGATTCTCATGTTGAGGGGGAGCGTTTCTGAAAATTCAAAAATAATCGAGGTACTAAAGGCTTTGCTATTTATATCACAAGTACCTGATTGAGTTTTTCAATTGGTTTTATGGCAAGGTGAACTGTACCAAAAAGACCGACCATGTATTTAATTTTATCAGAATTATAAGGTTGGTAAGGTTAGGTATTAGTTCCCATGATCCAGCCAGAACTGGAGGGATCTACCCAGGGACAATCCACTAGTTAGTGTAGAAGTCCTTAGGTATGACATAAAAAGGAGTAAATATGAGAATAAAAGGAATAGTGTCGACTGAGATGGAGCTAGAACTGGAACAAACCCAACAAGGTTCTAGTCATAAAGTCTCGATAAGCACTGGAGGGGTTGAAGAATGAAAAAGAAATGTAAGGATAAAGGGTGTAAAGAAAGAAGCCCTCCATACACTTAGGCAGAAACTAGAACAATACATCTGCTGTCAGAATCACAAAGTTGATTGCTGACATTAAATAAAGTCGTCATGAACCCAATGATGCAATGCACAACCCTCCCTAGCCACTCAGAATCTCTTAAAAGATTTTTGTATCATTTCTCACGGAGACTAAACACGTTATCTATTTACTTTCTCACTCTGACTTAATTGATATTGAAAAAGGTGGTAGTCCTCTCTAGCCTCCGATCATTAAAACCAAAACGCACAATTGAGTCTAAAGCCAAGAGATCATCAATTAATCTCATTAGGACACTATTCCATATTGCTTGTTCTTCACACAATGTGAAAACAAGGTTTATCATAAGAGTCCTACGCATTATCCTTGTGGTATTGCCAGAACATCCGAGTGATACATACGTATCACAGTGAAGATGGAAATCCTGCTTGAGCCAACATCAAACAAGCTCATAGTAGGTGACTTGTGAGATCCTTAATGGATCAAAATTGTGTCAACTGGAAAGAAACGATGGTGTAATTCAACAAGAATCAAACTTGTTCCAGTAAATGAATTGACGGTCAATGAACTTTGATTAAAGCTTAAAACTCTCGATGTGTTACAAAAACACTTTCGCTAAGTAAAATGTCGATTGATTTTTAAACCATCTTTTCTCTTTATTGCTAACTGTTTTATTACAGGTTCATATAAAAATTGAGATGGTGACATCCTGTTCTGGCAAAGACAAGTTCATTATCGCATACTCATACTTCACCAACACATTCAAATAAATCATGAAAGCTCAAGCATATGTTTCTAAGCTTCTGCAACTCTGATATTATACGTACCTTTAGAAGTGGCCAAGTATTAAAGTTAAAGAACTTCAAGAACAAATTATTCAAGTTTTCAAGATCAAGAAAGGTATGAGCATGTCGGTCCGTAAGACACAAGATCACAAGACAGCGAAAGTACATAAGTTGATGATCAGAGATTAGATTTGGTAGATGATCTCAAAGAAGCTCAAGTTCACATATCAAGTACAATCACAAGCCACTAGACAAAGATCACTACTTCAAAGTACAAGATATTACATGAAGAATCAAAAGACTACGAGCTAAACACAAGATCAAGATTGATGAGCTTAAGTTAGTATTTTTTTGGGTGACCTCCCTTAGGGGGAGATTGTTAGATATTAAAAAAGACTCGGTCACCCCGTGTATTTTACCGTTTATTGTAGCTCGTAGTTAATCGTTTAATGTATAACATTTGGTAATAGGCCAGGTAATTAAACCCAACATGTAAGCCCAAGCTAAGGCCTTAGGCCGGTTTGTAAGCAACTATATAAGCCTCTTCTATGCCATGGAAGAGGTGGTTAGTCATTTCATTATACAAGTTCACTTTCTCTCACTAGAAAGCTTTTCTCTCGCACTTTCTCTCTCTAGATTTGGCTAATCTATCTATCTTCCATTATGTTATGATTTCCAATATCCTACATAATCATAATAGAAGGTTTAGCCAAGCATGTTAAAGATAAAGTAAGCACATATAAGAATCACACAACAAGACATATTGAATGATTAAGATAGCCTTACTTGATTAAAACATGAATTAAAGGAAGCACAATAGGGTTTTGAGGCCCTAAAATCGTCCCTAACAGCTGCCAAACAAATTAGGGTTCGTCCCTTTCTTTTACTCTAAAGTTACACACTTAAAACCCTAAAAACAGATTTGTATATATAGGAAAATCGTTGTGACTGTGTCGCGTTTTAATCTTGACACCGTCTCTAGCTTCTGAGTAGAAATTCTTGAGAGATGTTGGTGTAGGTCTATAGTCTTGTCCGTATCTTCTCCAAATGAGCCCAAGTCACGTGTATTTCCTCCAAATGCCTTCCAAATGTAAATACCTAAAAATGAACGATTAAGTACCTATTTTGGGCAAAAATGCATGATTTAAGGGGTTAAACGACCCTGAAAAAGTGTATAAAATGACACCTCATCAATGTCCTCCTAAACAAATGACATTCTCACGAATGATATCAACCCATTGTTTCATATGAGGTTGAATTTCACGAGTTAAATTTTATTTTTATCTATGGCAATGGTTTTCTTGTTTTTGGTACGAGTAGCTTGACCTTGTCGAGGAACTTGAATAAGAGACTTGATGACATCTGGATAGGGAGGAGTGGTTTTATAACATCCTTTACACGGAACACTTATTGACAAGTAGTCGAGTGACCACATGTCAGTGTGAGAAGCTTGACCTTTGAACGGGATTTTTAGGATTTGACCGAATTCCTTGAGAGAGAGAGAGAATGACTTACTTTGTATGACAAAGTTGACGATAAAGTGACCCTTGGAGTTATAGTCAAACATGATTTGACTATAAAACTCGAGAACAAAATGAGGAACAATTTGTTCGTTTATGTTCAACAAACAATCAAAACCATTTGATTCAAACTTAGCACGGATATGACTCATGTTTTCAAAAAATTTACTCACAACCCTACCCTCATGAAATTTCCATTTTTCAAGACTTGCAATTATGTTTTGTAAGGGTTGATTAAATTCATTTGATATGAGTGGAATGTTGTTTAGGGTTTTTGGATGATCTTTGTCTGGTATTTCGTGGCTTTGTTACCTAAAATAAATAACAAAATTCATATTTAATTTATTACGTTGTCATGTTATTTTGGTTCATGCCTAGTGTGTGCTATTTGCGTACAAATGTGGAGTAATGTATGATTAACTCGACCTAAAAATAAAATCCTAAGAGTTAACCCTAAACGCTCCTTAATTTGATATTGCTCATCCAATCATGTCAAAAAATACATATGATTATGTATCTCAATGTATTCATGAGTTCATTATGCATGTGTTTGAAAACGTTTTTAGTTGTATTAACAATGCTAACACAATTTTATTTTGTCCTAACGTGAGTGATTTTAAAATTAAAATTGGGTTTTGGTTTCGAATAAATTTTGAAAAACTCACTAATGTATGCAAAATCCTATTCTACGGAAGCAATTAGTTATACATTATATCTAGTAGTTCTAATTTACAAAATTTGAATGAAAAATGAAAACATTCCCCATTTTAAATTTTGTGTTCATCTTGAAACCCGAGACTCAAAATTGAAAGAAAGAAATAGATGAAATGACTTACAATTGATGGATCTTTATGATGTGGAATGATTTATAGGTGTTGATTAGATCTTCAATTAGTGTTTTGGTGGTTGATTTTCAGTTTTAGGTGGTTTTGGTTCGAGTTCGTCGCTACAGTAGGGAGAGGGAGTGTTTGTTTTTGTGTTTTGAAAATTTTGACCAAGTGTGGAAGATATAGAATCTGCTGATGGAGGTCCCATATCGATAAGGGGCCGCCCAAAAATACTTTGGGGCCGCCTAGGATATGGGGGTCGCCCTCAGCGAGGGAATTTGGACTAAGTTGTGACAAAAATTTTACAAAGAGGAGTGACGTTTTAATTTGCATTTCGCAAATTAAAGATGCTCAAAGTACTTTGGATGCAGTATTTAAGTTGTCACGACACGAAATGAAACACGGACTAGAATCGAGAGTAGAAGAAGGAGAAGCGGACTCATACGATTTATGGAATGTGTTCCATCATTCCTAAACCAAGACGTAGATAGTTAAACAATTCACATTTAAGGGGTTTGGTAAGGATGTCGGCGATATTGTCGACGGACAACACTTTTTCAATTAAGATATGTCCTTTCTAGACATTATCACAAAGAAAGTGGTGACGTATTTTGATGTGTTTAGTACGAGAGTGTTGCACCGGGTTTTTGCTAAGGTCAATCGCGCCTTTGTTGTCGCACATGATCGGAACATCGTCGAGTCGTACGTCGTAGTCGATGAGAGCTTGTTTCATCTATAGTGCTTGTTGACATGCCTTTCTGGCGCTTACGTATTCGGCTTCGATAGTAGATATAGCAAGAGCGGTTTGTTTCTTCGAGAACCAAGATGTCAAACAACATCCCACAAACGTACAAATACCGCTAGTGCTCTTTCGGTCCACATAATCTCCCGCATGATTAGAGTCGGCATATACTATGGTTTCTATGCCCGTCCCCTGAGGATACCATAATCCTAAGTGCGTAGTACCTTCAATGTATTGGAAGATGCGCTTAACCGCTTCAAGGTGAGAGGTTTTGGGAGCCTTTTGGAAGCGGGCACAAAGGCAGACACTAAACATAATATTGGGCCTACTTGCCGTTTGGTATAATAAACTACCTATCATGCCTCGATACTTGGTACTATCTCCCGACTCACACTCTTCATCTTTCGTGAGTTTAGTATCAGAGGACATGGCGGTTTTCATTGGCTTAGAATCTTCTAAGCCAAATTTCTTATGCATTTCTTTAATGTATTTAGATTGATTAAAGAAGATATCATCTTCCATTTGTTTTATTTATAATCCAAGAAAGAGGTTAAGTTCACCCATCATGCTCATCTCGAACTTGTCATGCATGATTTTGGCAAATTCATCACACATGTCTTGACAAGTCGAGCCAAATCTAGTGTCATCGACATATATTTGAACGATGATGAGATTTGAACTTTACTTCTTAGTAAAAAGGGTGTTATCTACCATTCCTATTTTATATTCATGTTTAATATGGAAAGCTTTTAATCTATCATACCAAGCTTTGGGTGCTTGTTTAAGACCATATAAAGCTTTCTTTAATTTATAAACATGATCTGGTTTTTTGAAATCAATGAATCCCAGAGGTTGTGCCACGTATACCTCCTCATTGATCAAACCGTTCAGGAATGCACTTTTTACATCCATTTGGATTAGTTTAAAATCTAAAGCACAAGCATAAGCTAATAATATTCTAATAGACTCAAATCTAGCAACTGGGGCATAAGTTTTATCATAATCGATGCCCTCTTGTTGATTATAGCCTTACGCAACTAACCTAGCCTTATTTTGAGAAACAACACAGTTCTCGTCTAACTTATTTCTAAACACCCACTTAGTTCTTATGATTGTCATATTCCTAGGTTATGGAACTAACTCCCAAATGTCGTTAGCAATGAATTGATTTAATTCTTCTTGCATAGCGACTATCCAACTATCAGCCGCTAAAGCTTCATTCATGTTCTTAAGTTCTATAGTTGATATAAAACAAAAGAAGTTATTGTAGATCCTAATATAATAGATCTTGCTTAGCTTGTATAAGCCTAAGTTGTATTGAATAAATTTAAAACAACTATGATAGAAACTTTGATTGTGAATATCAAAGACTTTGCAGAATCTAGTCAATGATACTAAAAAGAATTTCAATGAAACAGTAATGAATAAGATTAATAACAAAACAGTTTACCAAACTTTCAGCCTTAATATAATACGAACAATCTTAATGGTGTTAGGGTTACAAAACCTTAAAGCTATATTGATATCAAAACAAATGATTTCTAGATATCTAACTCTATGCCCTAGGACCTCCTTTTATACACCAAGGAGTCCTAGTTGATTTACAATATATTACAAAAATTTAGAATATTCACTAAGATCCTTTTTATAGATAACTCATACTTATCATGTAAGTATTCTTGATCCTTCAATCAATCTTTATCTTTTCAGCAGTCTTAATCCTTGAGCAGTTGTAATCTTTCAGCAGTTGTAACTTTGTACCAGCAGCACTAACTGAGTACAAGCAGCATTAACTACTTAGAATATTTTCTTCATTCTTCATCAGCAGTACTAAGTTACACTAGCAGTACTAACTTTACTCTAGCAGTACTATCTTTACTCTAGCAGTACTAACATTACTAACAGTAGTAACTAACAGTACTAATATACACTAGCAGTAGTAACTTACACTAGCAGTACTAACTACTTAGCATATTTTTCATAAAGATTACTAATAGCATTAATTTATGCTTAGCAGTACTAACACACACCTGAGCAGTCTTAACTTCTAAACATCATCAAGAAGCTTTTAATACCAACAATCCTCCCCTAAACTTGATATTTATCTTTAAAATCATCAAGTTTCATTCAAAGCTTCTTCAATCACCAAGAGGATGCTTCCAAACACTTCATTAATTCTTGAGCTATTTAGTCATGAGCTTAAGAAGTTGATAGCACATTTCATTCCAATGATCAGCTTCAAGCTTTTTATTGAGCATTTTTGTGATTGTAGCTTTTGTAAGGGGATATCTTTTCTCTACCAACATAAAGAGATGCATATTTGACAACCTCACAAAGTGTACTCCACATGAATCAAATAGCTTCCAAACTGTCACTTTGTTTCCTTGTATATACCTCCACACTAGATGTTCTACATGATGTTCAAACATTGTCTTCAGATCACCCTATAGCACTCTCCTATAGCCCTCTTCTGGTCTTGTATACCCATTTTTCCATAGAGTTTCCAAATCTTTTCTGTTAAAGTTTTTAAGCATATGAATGATGGCTGAGTACCTCTTTGAACTTCCATCAGCTCTTATAATTTGATAAATGATGATCTTTCCTTCTTTAATGATCTTGTAATCAACAATGCTTGGAGGTTTAGTAGATAAAGGAATAGCATCAATTGCTACTTCCTCTTCATCAGGAACAACCTTTATAAGCTTTTTCATCTCAGCTTCTTCTTGATCATCATCTATCTTTTGCTTCTTAGCCTTTTCTTGTTCTAGCTCATCGCCTACTCTTTTAGAACTACTCTCTTGTACCATCTATGCTTCATCTTTCTTTAAGCTTCCTCTTTCAACTCAGTATCCATATCAACAAACATGTTTACCCTTGTCATGGCTTTATCAAATAACTTCTGAATTTCTGCAAATGACTTGTTCTTCAATTGACTTTGCTTGTAACCAGCCATGTGTTTGAGATAAGTTGACATTGTACTTTTCTTTTATGCTTTAGTTGGTGGCTTGTTCCTCTTTTCTTGAGCTCTTAATGCTGCAAAGTGTTTCTTTCTCTTCTCTAAGAGTTCTATAAAAAATCTAGCGTTCTCTTCATCTTTCAATTCTTCTTGCTCTCTTGCTTGCAATCTTTTAGCCAATAACCTATCAGCATCCATCATTGCTTATGTGTTATCCCATGATTCAATTAAAGCTATGTTGGCTTCTTCTTCCTTTTGTCTTGTAAGCCTTTCTTCTTCTTCCAATTCAGCTTGTAATTGAGCTTGAAGATTTAGAGAAACCTCTTGATCATACATAATCTGATCCTTCTTCTTCAAAGGCTTCTCAGACTTAGTTATTTTTACCTTGCCTTTGTCTTGTGAAGGTTTTGATGCAGTTGGTGTTGTTGTTGTAATTGTTGTTTCACTTGGCTCTTGAATCATAACCCCTCTGACTTTAGGTTTTGCAGCTTTGATCTCTATTAAAATCTGAGCCAGGGTCAATTCATCAATAGTTGTTGTTGTAGCAGTAGCAGCACTAACTGAAATTGTACTTGTGGTTGTAGCAGCATTAACTACGGGCTCCTAAGTTTCTACAAACAACTCATCACCATGAAGATCATGCACTCCAAACATATCAGGATCAGTATCAAAATGAGTACTATCTAGAGTGATGTCTTCATCAGCATCAATATCAAGAATTTTCCTTCCCTGTTTGGATGCATCCTCCTGATCACCCAAACTAGCTTCATCATCTGAGAAAATAACTTTAGCACTTAGACCAACCTTGTACAATCTTTTAAGCTTGTGAGTTTTTGACTTTTGTTTCTTCTCAAGCTTTTTTACTCTCCTTTTTAAGCTATCAATCTCTAGTGCTTGAATGGTCTTTGTAGTCTCCAAGTCAAGAACCTTCTTTTGTAAGTTGGTACAAATTTCCTTCAATTCATTAAGTTTCAAACTATCCTCACCACTGAGCAGTGGATCATTGGAATGTGTAGGTATACTTTCCACATTTTCAGTCTCATCTGCCATAGGTTCTGTAGGACCACTAGGTTAAAAAACTTCAGTGTCCTTCCTCTGTTTCCTCCTAGGTTATTTCTTCTGAGGTTGTGATGTAGATGGTTGAGTAATAGTGGGTGTGTGATGGGGATCGGTGGGATTAGCTGAACCTTCACCCATTTCTTCCTGAGCTTGAACCATCATTGTATGAAATAAAGGTGTGATTGTTCCAGAAAAACCTTTCCTTCCCTCTTGATGTTAGCAAAAATCTTCTTTGTGTGAGAGGGGGTAACATAAATCTTTTTGTGATGTGACATATCTCCAAGTTGTTGATTAACAAATACTTGCACAAACCTTGGATACATCCAGAATTTAACCATACTATCCACATTCTTCACCATACTATCAAAGATATACTTAGAAAAGTTGAATTTTTGGTTTATGGCTAAGCAGATAATTGCAGAAGCCATAGTGCTACTGAATTCGTTCCATGCAGTAGTCTTAGCACTTAGGCATTGCAAAATTGTATGAATCAAAAACTTCCATTGAGGAGAAAAGAAAGCTTTATAAAATGTAAGCTTCTGAGTAAGTTTTTCATACCCCATTCTTGTCAGTTCTTCAAAAATGGTAGCAGTGGGTAGACATTTAGTACCTTCAGCATCTTCTAGTTGAAGATCTCTCCTTATAGTGGATTCAGTTATGATCACCTTCTTCTTATCCACTAGGGCTTGCAATTGTACTTCCCCATTAACCGTTTTTGCTTTGACAGTATCCCAGAACTGTTTAATACATGAACAATAGACTGTAGGATTAATAGCTAAAGCATATTTGATAGGGTTCGCATTCAGAAAATCAACTATCTCCTAAAACCCTTCACTTTCAGTGGGTTTCTCCAAAAATGCAACTAAATTATGAGTATCAGCAAACTTTAGATCCGACATTGTGTTGGGTTTTGATGAAAAATGATGAAATTGAGTTAGGGTTTATGATTAGAGAGTATGTAAAAGATTGAAATCGATTGAATAAGTGATAGAAATCCTTAATCAGAGTATTTATGAAACTACCCTTAACAGCATTAATGTTCACCAACAGTTGTAAGTTATGCCTAGTAGCATTAACTTTTAACATCAGTTGTAAGTTTATGCCTAGCAGCATTAACTTTCAACAGCAGTAGTAAGTTTATGCCTAGCAGCATTAACTATGAATCACCAGCATTAACTTTAATTCCATTCTAAACAACTTTTCCATCATCAAATTAACATTTTAACTTACAAAATCTCTCTGTCTGTTTTTGATTTCTCTCAATTCTTTTTACTCATAATTCTCTCTGTCTGTTTTTGCTTTCTCTTATTTCGTTTAGCTCACCTTTCTCTAAATCTTTTTTTGATAATATTCAACTCTCTTTTTGTTTTTCAACTCACCACATCTCTTAATTCTTTTTCTCACCAATTCACTCTGTCTATTTTTGTCACACAGCTCTCTTTATGTTTTTATTCTAACCAACTCTCTCAATTTTCACAATATTAGTTAAACCAGCAATAGTAAGTATAATTAGCAGCACTAATTATACTTAACAACAAAAACTTGAAGTTACCAGCACTAACTCAAATTTCCATCCTTAGCAACTTTTGCATTTCATTCCAATCATCATTTATGTATAATCTGTTGCACATTAACACAATTAACCTCCCCTTAATCAATACTTCAGAGGTTAAACATTCTAATACATGCAATCAGATATTGAAATCTGCTAACATCAAATGCTTTTGTGAGCAAATCTGTAACATTCTGATATGTGTGAATCTTGATCATCTGAATAAGCTTCTTCTCGTTAGAATCTTTGATAAAGTGATGGCTAATCTCAATGTGCTTTGTCTTTGAGTGAAAAACAAGGTTCTTCACTATGCAAATAGTACCCTCATTATCAATATGAATCTTAGTCTGCATAAAGTTATATCCATAATCCAGTAATTGATTTTGAATCCAAAGCACCTGTGCACAGCAATTGGAAGCAGCTATATACTCAGCTTCAGTTGTTAAATTAGCAACCACATTCTGCTTCTTGCATTGCCATGAAATCAATCTACACCCTAGGAATTGACAACCTCCTGTTGTGGACTTCCTATCTAAGCTTGCTCCTGCATAGTCACTGTTAGTATATGCCACCAAATCAAAAGGTGAATCCTTGGGATACCAAAATCCCAATTTAGGTTGACCTTATAAGTATCTAAATATCCTTTTCACAGCATGAAAATGTGAACTTTTAGGATTGACTTAGAATCTTGCACAAGCACATACTGCAAACATAATATCAGGCCTTGAAGAAGTTAGATACATCAATGATCCAATCATGGATCTATACAAGTGTTCATCTACATCTTCACCATCTGCATCTTTGAGCAAAGGCTTATGGGTTTCCATGGGTGTGCTTGCTGTTTTGACATCACTAAAGCCAAATTTCTTCAAAATCTCAGTCACATACTCGTCTTGACTTATAAAAAACCCATCTTCCTTCTGCTTCACTTGCAGTCCTAGGAAGAATGTGAGTTTACCCATAGAGCTCATTTGAAACTTCTTATGCATCATCTTCTCAAATTCAGTGCATAATGACTTCTTTGTAGAGCCAAAAATGATATCATCTACATACACTTGAACTAACAGAATATCACCTTTGTCCCTTTTGATAAATAAAGTCTTGTCTATCTTTCCTCTTTGAAACCCATTGTCCAATAAATAAGTTGACAAGGTTTCATACCAAGATCTAGGAGCTTGATGCAGTCCATAAAGTGCCTTATCTACTTTGTATACTCTGTCAGGAAAGTCTGGGTTTTTGAATCCTGGTGGTTGACAAACATAGACTTCCTCTTCAGTCTTACCATAAAGAAAAGCACTCTTGACATCGATCTGATACACCATAAAGTCTTTAAATGAGGCATAGGCTAAGAATAACCTGATTGCTTCAATTCTGGCAATTGGAGCAAAAACATCATCATAGTCTATTCCTTCTTCTTGTGTGTATCCTTGTGCAACCAATCTTGCTTTATTCTTAATCACAATACCTCTTTCATCTTTCTTGTTCCTGTACACCCATTTAGTACCAATGGCCCTTTTACCTTTAGGTAAATCCATCAAGGTCCAAACCTATTGTAACTTAAACTGCAGAAGCTCCTCTTGCATAGCTTCTATCCAGCTTGGATCATTTAACACTTGGATTACCTTCTTGGGCTCTTCTTGTGATCAGAAACATACAAACAAACAATTCTGAATGTCTTTATGGTTGGTCCTTTGCTGTACTGAACTAAACATAGCATGTTTAATCATACTCTTTGTCATCCTTCTGGTTCGAGGTGCTAATTTCAAATCTCTAATAATTTGTTCAATTGGATGATCTTTATGCATTCATGTAGTTAGAATAAGACTGACAGGCATAAATGTATCTAAATTGTTCATGTCAGCATCTGCACCAACATCTTCAGCATTATCTGAATAAACAATATCTTCCAATTCAGGCATATTTGGATCATCAACACATCCATAGACTATATTTTCATCAACAGCATTATCCTTTATGCCAGCAGCATTAATAGTTGGACTAACAGTATTAATAGTGTTAGTGCTGTTAACACTAGCATCCTTCTCTTGATTAACTCTTGACTCCTCTGTACGTGGAACCTCACTATCTTCATTCCCTGTTTATTTTATTTCTTTCTTCTATTTTTCCTTGTATTTTTTCTTTTTCTTTCTTATTATTCTCTTTTTTTCATTTTTTTTTTGGATGCCAAAGGACAATTCACCTACAATCAGCAACAGTTGTTATAAGCATTGTTGTTGTAGTGGTACGCAATACCACATGCTCTTCAATTTCTACAAACACCTCATCACCATGAAGATCATGCACTCCAAACATATCAGGATCAGCATCAACATGAGTACTATCCAAGGTGATGTCTTCATCAGCATCAATACAAGAATTTTCCTCCCCTGTTTGGATGCATCCTCCTGAGTACCCAAACTAGCTTCATCATCTGAGGAAATAACTTTAGCACTTAGACCAACCTTGTACAATCTTCTAAGCTAGTATCTACTTGACAACTTATGTTTGCGTCTTCTCAAGCTTCTTTACTCTCCTTTTTAAACTATCAATCTCCAATGCTTGAATGGTCTTTGTAGTCTCCAAGTCAAGAACCTTCTTTTGTAAGTTGGTACAAAGTTCTATCAATTCATTGAGTTTCAGACTATCCTCACCACTGAGCAGTAGATCATTGGAATGTGTAGGTATACTTTCCACATTTTTAGTCTTATCTGCCATAGGTTCTGTAGGACCACTTGGTTGAGAAACTTTAGTGTCCTTCCTCTGTTTCCTCCTAGGTTGTTTCTTCTGAGGTTGTGATGTAGATGGTTGAGTAATAGTGGGTGTGTGATGGGGATCCGTGGGATTAGCTGAACCTTCACTATCCATTACTCTTCCCAGAGCTTGAACCATCATTGTTTGAAATAAAAGTGTGATTGTTCTAGAAAAACCTTTTCCTTCCCTCTTCATGTTAGCAAAAATCTTCTTTATGTGAGAGGGGGTAACATAAATCTTTTTGTGATGTGACATATCTCCAAGTTGTTGATTAACAAATACTTGTACAAACATTGGATACATCTAGAATTTAACCATACTATCTACATTCTTTCTATTTCTTCACCATACTATCAAGATATAGCTTGGAAAATTGAAATTTTTGGTTTGTGGCTAAATAGCAGATAATACAGAAGCCATAATGCTACTATGAATTCTCGTTCCATGCAGTAGTCTTAGCAATTGGCATATTGCAAAATTGGTATGAAATCAAAAATCTTTCATTTAGAGGAGAAAAGAAAGCTTTATTTTAAAAAAAAATGTAAGCTTTTTTAAGTAAGTTTTCAATACCCTATTCTTGTCAGTTCTTCAAAATGGTATCATGGGTATAATTCAGTAACCTACAGCATCTTCTATGAAGAACTCTCCTTATAGTGGCCATTCAATTATGGATCCACCTTTCTTCTTATCCACTAGGGCTTGCAATTGTGCTTTCCCATTAACCTTTTTTTTGCTGTGACAGCAATCCCAAACTGTTTTAAATACATGAACAATAGATTGTTAGATTGTGGTAAAGCATATTTTATAAGGGTTACATACAAAAAATCAACTATCCATCCTCAATCCCTTTACTTCAATGGTTTCCCTTCCTTACTCTTTCCCTCTTCCTTCGTCCAAAAACGCAACTAAATAGTGAGTAGACATCAAACTTTCTGATCTGACATTTGTTAGTTTTTTGATGAAAAAGAAGATGAAATTGAGTTAGGGTTTATGATTAGAGATAAATGAGGATTAAAATAAATCGATTGAATCAGTGATTGATAACCCTTAATTCGAAGTATTAAGAAAATACCTTTACAACAAAATAACAGTTCACCAGCAGTAGTAAGTTATAGCCTACAAGCATTAACTTTCAACTAGCAGTAGTAAGTAACCCAGCAGTAGTAACTCAGCAGTAGATTAAGCCTGGCAACATAACTTACTACCAATAGTAGTAAGTTATGCCTAGCAGCATTAACTTTGAATTACCAGCATTAACTTCAATTTCTTCTATTCAGCATTTCCATCATCAAATGATAATATTTTTAAACTTACAAATTTTCTCTGTCTGTTTTTGATAATTCTCATAATTTCTTTAAGCTCACAGATTCTCTCTGCTTTTTTTTGATTTCCTCAATTCATTTAAGCTCACAATTCTCTCTGTCTGTTTTAATTTCCATACATCTCTCTTTCTATTTTTTAGCTCACTATATCTCTCAATTCATTTTCTCACCAATTCACTCTAGCTGTTTTTATTTTCACACATCTCTCTTTCTGTTTTTATTCTCACTTATTCTTTTAATTCTCACAGTATAAATAAACCACCAATCAGTAGTGAAGTATAACTAAACAGGTATTAACTCAGCAGTATTAAGTATAACTAGCAGCACTAATTATACTTAACAGCAAAACAAAAACGTTGAAGTTACCAGCACTAACTCAAATTTCCATCCTTAGCAGCTTTTGCATTCCATTCAATCATCATTTGTGTATAATATCCACTGCACATTAACAGAAATTAAACCTCCCTGAATCAATACTTCAGAGTTAAGCATTCCAATACTTGCAATCAGATATTAAAATCTGCTAATACCAAATGCTTTTGTGAGCAAATCTGTAACATTCTGATATGTGTGAATCTTGATCATCTAAATAAGCTTTTTCTCATAAGAATATCTGATAAAGTGATGCCTAATCTCAATGTGCTTTGTCTTTGAATGAAAAACAGGGTTCTTTACTATGCAAATAATAACTCTCATTATCAAGATGAATCTTAGGTCTTGCATAAAGGTTATATCCAAAATCCGACAATTGATTTTGAATCCAAAGCACTATGTTATAAGCTATTTGTAAGCAGCTTATATACTTTAGCTTCAGTTGTTGAATTAGCAACCACAATCCTGCTTTTTTTGCATTGCCCATGAAATTCAACCTACACTTAGGAATTTGACAACCTCCGTTTGGACTTCTATCAAGCTTGCGTCCTATGCATAATCACTGTCAGTATACTCCACCAAATGCAAAAGGTTAATCCTTGGGAAACCAAAACCCCAATTTTAGGTTGACCTTTTAATATCTAAGATCTTTTTCCACATCAAGAAGAGGTAAACTTTTGGATTGACTATGGGAATCTTCTTGCACAAGCCAGTACTGCAAAACATAATAATCAGCCTTGAAGAAGTTAGATACATCAATGATCCAATCATGGATCTATACAAGTGTTCATCTATATCTTCACATCTGCATCTTTCAGCAAAGGATTTTGTGTTTCCATAGGTGTGCTTGCTGTCTTGACATCAGTAAAACCAAATTTCTTCAAAATCTCAGTCACATACTTGTCTTGACTGATAAAAATCCCATCTTCCTTCTGCTTCACTTGCAGTCCTAGGAAGAATATGAGTTCACCCATAGAGCTCATTTGAAACTTCTTATGCATCATCTTCTCAAATTCAGTGCATAATGACTTCTTTGTAGAACCAAAAATGATATTATCCACATACACTTGAACTAACAGAATATCACTTTTGACCCTTTTGATAAACAAATTCTTGTCTATCTTTCCTCTCTGAAACCCATTGTCCAACAAATAAGTTAATAAGGTTTCATACCAAGCTCTAGCCCATGAATGCAGCTACATAAAGTGCCTTGTTTCCTACCTTTGAATACACTGATCAGGGAAGGTCTTAGTGGTATCTTTAAATCCTGGTGGTTGACAAACATAGACTTCCTCTTCAATCTTTCCATAAAGAAAAGCACTTTTGACATACATCTGGTACACTACAAAGTCTTTAAATAAGGCATAGGCTAAAAATAGCCTAATTGCTACCAATGTCGGCTAACTAGCACAACAGGAGCAAAAACCCTCAATCATATCCATTCTTCACTCATGTGTGGTATCCTTGTTTCAACCAACTTCGCTTGTGTTCTTTATATCAATACCTCTTTCATCCTTCTTGTTTCTGTAAACCCATTTAGTGCCTATGGCCCTTTTGCCATTTGGTAAATCCATAAGGGTCTAAACCTTTTGTAATTTGAATTGTAGAAGCTCATCCTGCATAGCTTTTATCCAACTTGGATCCTTCAATGCTTGGATTACCTTCTTGGGTTCTTCTTGTGATAAAAATCAAGCAAACAAATAATTTTGAAATTCTTTATGGTTTGTTCTTTGCTGAACTGAACTAAACAAACCATGTTCTTTCAAATTCTTTGTCATTCTTCTTGTTTGAGGTGCTAAATTCAAGTCTCCAATGATTTGTTCAACTAGATGATCTTTGTGTATTCTTGTAGTTGGAATAGGACTGATAGGCATAAATGCATCTAAATTGTTCATGTCAACCTCTGCACCAACATCTTCATCATCATCTGAATAAATAATATCTTTCCAATTCAGGCATATTTGGATCATTCAGGTAAGTTCAATGCTTATTTTTGGATCAACAGCATTACCTTTTAGCCAGCAGCAATCAGTTGAACTAACAAACATTTAAAATTGTTAGTGCTGGTTTCCATCAATAAATATATAATATTGTTAGTGCTGTTAATATTATCATTTTTCACTTGATTAATTCTTGGCTCCTCTGTACTTGGACCTTCACTATTTTCATTCCCTGGATCTTTAGCGTCCTTCTTTTCCTCCTCCCTTGATGGTTTGAATCTAGCATCAGGAGAATCCTTTGAATTCTAAGAGAATAGTGGATCAGCCGACCACATTGGTAGCAGAATGTAATCTTTGCCAGGTAATGTCTCCATTCTAGCTTTACCTGCATCATTACAAGCTTTTATACCTGCATTGTCATTAGACTAATTCCCTGCAACAACTGGCTTATAGTTTATAGATTTTGTTAGTACATCTATATCAAAAAGCCAACTACGTCCACTTCCTGCAATATTAGGTGTATTTTCACTAAATTGAATCAAAGATCCTTGAGGCTAAACACAAACTAACTCTAGACGTTTTACATAACCCATACGCCTAGAACACACACTTTTTAGTCGACTACATTTTTCTGTGCACACTTAAAACTCACGACATATATCTCTTTATATAATAGAGATATCTAGGTTTACAAAGAAAACATAATACAATTAGGAATGTAAATCTTCCTAATATTTATCTTTATCTTCTAAGATCAAATCTTTTAAGGAGGTCTTTTAGAATCCTCCATCTTTTGTAGAATTCCTTATTGTCAACTTTGATCCTTGTTGTTTCATTCTTTTGTTCTTTTTGTATCATTGTTTTTTTTATCATCAAATCAATAATTCCCAACAATAAGATTAATAACATACAGTTTACCAAACTTTCAGCCTCAATATAATACGTACACTCTTAATAGTGTTAGGGTTACAAAACCTTGAAGCTATATTGATATAAAAAAAAACAATTTCTAGATATCTAACTCTATGCCCTAGGACCTCCTTTTATACACCAAAGAGTCCTAACCGGCTTACAATATTTTCCCAAGTTATCATGATCTTCTAAACAAATAACTTATACGTATCTTTTACAAAAATATCTCATACGTATCACATAAGCAATCTTTATCTTTTCTCTGATAAGTCTTTGATCTCTTCTCTGTCAGCATAAACTCTTCCAGCAGTTGTAATCTTTAAGCAGTTGTAACTTTTACACCAACAGTAGTAACTTTTATACCAGCAGCACTAACTGTATACAAGCAGCATTAACTACTTAGAAAGTTTTCTTCAATCTTCATCAGCAGTACTAAGTTACACTAGCAGTAGTAACTTGTAGTAGTAACAAATACTAGCAGTAGTAACTAGCAGTACTAATATACGCTAGTAGTAGTAACCAGCAGTACTAACTACTTAGCATATTTTTCATTAAGATTACTAATAGCACTAATTTATACTTAACAACAGTAACTAATACCTTAATAGTCTGAACTTCCACTTAGCAATAGTAACTTCCAAACAATATAAAGAGGATTTTAATCCCAACAATACTCCCCTAAACTTGATATTTATCTTCAAAATTATCAAGTTTTCGATCATTTAAAGTGGGGGTGGTAGTAGAGCTTTATATAATCACTAGGTAGATGCTTTCAAATCAAAACAAAACTTCCATGTTTCTTGAGTTGTTTTGTCATAAGCTTAAGAAGTTGATAACACATTTCATTCCAATAGTCAGCTTGTAGCTTCTTATTTAGCATATCAGTAATTGTTGCAGGTGTAAGAGGATATATCTTCTCAACTAGCATATAGACATGCATATCTTCAAACCTCACAAAGTGTATTTCACAGGAATCATATAGCCTCCAAAGCAATACTTTCTTTCCTTGTAAATTCCTCCATATTAGATCTTCTACATGATGTTCAAACATAGTCTTTAGATAACCCATAGCACTCTTTCATAGCCTTCTTCTGGCCTTGTATTCCCATGCTTAGCTTTAACCAACTTCTATAGATTTTCCAAGTCTTCTTTGTCAAACTCTTTAAGCAGTTAACTAAACAATAAGTATGTCTTGGCACTTCCATCAGCTCTCATTATTTCATAATAACCATTCCTGTATTAATCCTTTTTTCCGTACTAATCAGTATCCCTTGCTTCCTTCTTCCTATTCTTTAACCATTCCTATTTTTTGTTCCTATCCTTTCTGTCCATTTTCCTTTCCTTAGTCCTCCTAACTATCCTTTTACATTCCTCTTTTTCCCTTATCTTTTCCTTTTTTCCTTTATCTTTACTTGTCGCTGTATTTCCCTGCTTTCTTATTTGGTTTTCTTGTGTCGTGTTGTTATTTTCCATACCTTTCCATCTATATATTATTTTACTTAGGACTTTCCTTTATTATTTTTTTATTCCTCCTTTAACTAGTCTTCTTTTATATATATCTTCCTTTTAAATTTATCTCTCTTTAATTTAATCCTCTCTTATATTATCCCTGTTATTCCTTGTCTTTCTTTATTTTCCTAACCTTCTTTGTTATATTATTTCCTCTAGTTCACTTCCTTTTCCTCTATTCTTTCCTTCTTCTACTCTATCCTGTTCCTCTTTTCATCCTTTTTTCCTTCCTGTAGATATTTTCCTTTCTTTTCTTTTCCTTTATTAGTTCTTCTTAATGTTTCCCTGGTTTATACGCCTAGTCCTGATAATATCCTTCTTATTAGTTTTATCCTTCTTCCCTTATTCCTATCTTCCTATTTCCTAATTATCCTTATTCCTAATTTACCTTCGCTGGCCCTGCTTCCTTCTCTTATCCTTTCTCTTGTTGTATCCTTTATTTCTGCTTCCTTTCCTAGTCCTCTATCTTCCTTTACCTTGACCTGTTGTTCCTGTCCTGATTTACTTTTTTCCTTATTCCTGATCAAATTCTTTATTTTTTCCTTTTATTTCTGCCTCCCCTAATATTTCCCTCCTTAATTACTTCTTGTCATTTGTTTACTAATTCCTTGTTCCAGATTCCCTATTTTTGTTTTTTTTTTCCTATTCCCTTTCTATCTTTCACATTTATTTCCTCCTTTTCCCTATTTCCCCTTAGTCCTACTAATATCCTTTATTATAGTATCCTTTCTTTTTAACTGTCCAATTTCTCAATTTCCATCTATTTGTCTTTCCTAGCCTTCCCTTGTTTCCTGCATCATTTCATGCCTCGTAATCTCTCCCTAACATGTTTTTTTTTCCTCATTACTCTCCTCCTCTATTATTCCTATTTTCCTTATTTTTGTCTCTGCCTCCTCTTATTTAGCCTCTATTTTAATTGTTTCCTTGGTTCCTTTCCCTTAGTATCCTCATTAATCCTTCCTTTTCCTTTAGCCATCCTTATTTTTCCTCTCTTAGTTCCTTTTTTCCTTTTCCTTTAGTCTAAAGCTTTACTTTTCACTGTTTCCTTTATCCTCTCCTATTTTCTTTATTTTCTTCTGTAATCTTTTGTTCCTTTCTATTCCTTAGCCTACCTAGTTCCTAATCCTTAACTCTTTTTTTTTTCCTTTCTTTTTCCAGATTTTTTTCCTTCAAACCTCTCCTTTCTCATATTCCTAATTTTCTGTTACCTTCCCTTTTTTCTTTTTCCCTTTTAGCCTCTCTTTCTTTTCCAGTGGATTATCTTCTTTATTTTCCATTTCTCCTATTCTCTCTTTCCTTCCTAGTCCTTTTCACTCATTTATTCCTTCCTCCTTTTTCCTTTTTTTTTTTATTTTCCTTCCACCTTCTTCTCTTTGAAACCATTCCTTTTTTTTCTCCTACTTATTTGTGTGGTCTGGAATGTTGTCAAGATTTTCCCATTCCTAGCATAATTCCTTTTTTAACCATTTGTAAATTTAGTTCTTCCTTCTTACTCCTTTTCCTTTTCCTCTATAGTTCTTTTCATTTGAATGGTCCTCAACTCCTGGCCAATTTAATCTTCTTCTGAAACCTATTCCTAATTAGCTTCTATCCTCTAATTCCTCTCCTATTGTTTACTTTTCCTATTCTTTTTTCCTTTTCTCATTACTTGATCATTTTATTTCCTCTTTAGAAGTCTTACCTCTCTGTTTCCTTTCCTAAGGTTCTCTTTTCCTCTTTTTATTTCTTTAATTTTCCTATTCCTTTAATTCTTCTCCTATTTTCCTCTAACTATTTGATTTGCTTTAATTGATCCTCCCCCACCCCCCCCATCTTCCTCTTCCTTTAAAACCTTATTTCCATACTTCCTATATCCTATAATCCTTGTATTTCCTTTATTGCTTTCCTTCCATTTTTCCTTTTTGTAATTTACCTTTCCTATCCTATTTTTTATATATATCTATTCCTTTTAAACGGGATAATATCCTTAAATTTCTTTCCTTTTTTGACTTTTCCTTCTTATCTATTTTCTCTACTTTTTCCTCTATGTCTTTCCTTTCATTCCTTTTCCTTTATCCTTAACTTTGATTTACCTTTAATATCCTTATGGTCTTATCTAATTTCTAGATACCTTACTTGTATATTTCTTTATTTCATTGTCCTAATTCCTCACTCATCCTCCTCTTGTTTAAACTCCTTAAGTCTTGATATACATCCTTATATTTCCTTTTAGCCTTGTCCTCTCCTTCCATTTCTTTCTATATTCACTTTTCCTCCCCTACCTTTTTACTAGTATAAGCCCTTTCTTATATTTATTCCATTCTGATTACCTGAATTCCTGTCCTAATATTTTTTTTCCTATTTCTTCCTGTTTATTCCTTAGTCCTTTTTTCCTTCCTTTCCTTTTGTGTCCTTTTTCCTTCTATTTCCTACATAAAAATTTAAGCATTTTCCTTTTTATCCTTATCCTTACTGATTTTCCTTACTCCTTTACATCCTAACCTTTGAAATTATATTTCTCCTATTGTCCTCTTATTTCCTTTCTGAAAAGGCTTTTGTACTATCATCCTTTTCCTTTAATTGACTTAATTCCATTATTATATCCTATCTTCCTACCTTTTATCTATTCCTTCTATTTTTTGTACTTATTTCCTGAGCTTTTCCTTTGCTTCCTTTCCTCTTTCCATTTCCAAAGTGTCCTTATCCTTCTTTCCTTAATTTATTGTATCCTATCCATGTCTAATTTCCTTATTCCTTTTCACTTTTTTATGAATCTGGAAATTTAACAATGGGTGCAGCTTGGTAGCTAGAGTATAGCTCAATTGCCACTTTATAACATCTGGACAATCTACAAAGCATTGTTTAAGAATAGTTCTTTCTTTTTTATCATCTCATCTTCCATTTTTCTTTTCTTCATTGGCTAACATCTTGTTCCTAGCTCTTTTCTCCTGCTCTCTTAGAACTACTTTCAGTGCAAAAACTCTTTCTTCAGATTATTCTTTGACTTTGGCTTTTAACTAACTCAGTATCCTTATCAACAAACATGTTTACCCTTGTCGTGGCTTTATCAAATAACTTCTGAATTTCTGCAAAATGACTTGTTCTTCAATTGAATTTGCTTGTAACCAGCTATGTTTTTTAGATAAGTTGACATTGTACTTTTCTTTTGTGCTTTAATTGGTGGCTTGTTCCTCTTTTCTTGAGCTCTTAGTGCTGCAAAGTGTTTCTTTCTCTTTTCCAAGAGTTATACAAACAATCTTGCCTTCTCTTCATCTGTCAATTCTTCTTGCTCTCTTGCTTGTAATCTTTCAGCCTACAACCTATCAGCCTCTATCATTGCTTGCACATTATCCCATGAAATGTTGGCTTTTTCAACTTTCTCAGCCTTCTCTCTTGCAAGTCTTGCTTGTTCTTCTTCTTCAGCTTGTAGCTTGAAAGCAAGTTCTTCATCAAGTCTTATTTGTTCTTTCATCTTTAAAAGCTTCTTAGGTTCAATCATCTTAGCTTTGCCTTTATCCTTGATGTTTGAAGGTATTAGTGTTAGTGTTGGTCTTGTTATAGATTCACCAGGGTTTCTAAAAGTAATGCTTTTAGCTTTGGGTATTGTTGAAGGTGTTATTATGGTTATACTCTGCATTGGCTCTTGTACCACAACCTTAGGTTTTGCACTCCTTAATTTAGCCAATGCTTGAGCCAAAGTGATCTCTTCAGTAGTACTTGTTGCAACAACACTAACTTTAGCAGTACTAACTACTTCTTTCTTCAAACAAAATTTTCTTTCACTTTGCCTGCAACAAACATTTTCTTCTTCAACCATTAAAACATATGTATCAAACATTTGAGCATCATCATACCTCCCCTGAGTTTCATCAACCAATGTTAACATTTCTGCATCTTCCTGGTCAATGTTCCATCTATTTTTCCTCCCCTTCTTTTGATTCATCCCCTGATACCCCCAAACCTTCAACATTCAAGAGGAAACAAACTCGTGCAAATCTTACCAATCTTGAATAAACTATTCAAGCGCCTGAGGGGGGCGGCGGGCTGGTGCTGTGATATAGATAGACTTCCTCTTTCCTTTCCCAGCTTTCTTGACTCTCTTCTTCAAACTAGCAATCTCCTTTGCTTGAGCAGTCTTTGTTGTCTCTAAGTCAAGAACTCTATTAGACAGTTTTGTACAAAGGTCCATAAATTCCTTAAGTTTTAGTTTGTCCTCCCCACTTCTAAGTGTGTTAACTCTTGAGAGAGGTGGGTCATTGTACTTTGTAGGTACAAGAATTTTCCTCATTGCAAGCCTCATCATTATAGAGCTTCGAGGACGCACTGGATTAAGGAATTCTTCTCAGTGTCTTTTCTCTGTTTTCTCCTAGATTGTTTTTTCTGATGTTGTGATGTTGATGGTTGAATGATGGGTGTGTGATGGGGATCAGTTGGCATAGCAGAACCTTCACCTATTTCTTTTTGAGCTTGAACCATCATGGTTGGAAATAAGGGTGTAACTGCTCCAGAGAATCCTTTCCCAACCCTTTTCCATATTGCCAAATACCTATCAATTATGTGAGAGGGTGTTAACAAATAAATTCATCATGAGTAGACCTAATCACCAACTTGTTTATTCAAAAAGACTTGCACAAAAAAAACCTTGGATACATTTAGAAATTATTGACAACAACTGATCCACCTTCTTACCATACTTTCAAAGATATACTTAGAAAAGTTGAATTTCTTGTTTGTGGCTAAGCAAATTATTGCAGAGGCCATAGTGCTACTAAATTCGTTCCATGCAGTAGACTTAGCACTTAGGCATTGCAGAATAGTATGAATCAAAAAACTTCCATTAAGGAGAAAAGAAAGCCTTGTAAAATGTAAGTTTCTGAGAAGGTTTTTCATACCCCATTAAAGCAAGTTGCTCAAAAATACTAGCATTTGGTAGACATTCAATTCCTTCAGCATCTTCTAATTGAAGATCTATTCTTACACTTGTCTCAATGATGATCACTTTCTTCCTATCCACTAGGGATTGTAACTAAACTTCTCCATTAATAGTTTTTACCTTTACAGTAGCCCAAAACTGCTCAATACATGAAGTATAGATTGTAGGATTAACCGTTAATGCATATTTGATAGGATTCGCATTTAAGAAATCTAAAATTTGCTCAAACCTTTCACTTTTAGTGGGTTTAGCCAAGAATGCGACCATGTTGTATGAATCAGCAAACTTTAGAGCAGACATTGTGATGGGTGTTGATGATTAACGATAAAATTGAGTTAGGTTTTATGATTAGAGAGTATATCAAAGATTGAAATCGAGTAAAAGTTTGAATGAAACCCTTAATCGAAGTATTTATGTAAATACCCTTAACAACATTAACGATCGCTAGCAGTTGTAAGTTATGCCTAACAGCATTAAATTTCAACTAGCAGTAGTAAGTAAACCAGCAGTAGTAACTCAGTAGTAAATTAAGCCTAACAGCATTAACTTACAACCAGCAGTAGTAAGTTATGCCTAGCAGCATTAACTTTGAATCACCAACGTTAACTCCAATTCTTTTCTAATCAGCATTTCCATCATCAAATTAGTATTTTAACTTACAAATTCTCTCTGTCTGTTTTTTGATTTTTCTCAATTCTTTTAGCTCACAATTCTCTCTATCTGTTTTGATTTCTCTCAATTCTTTTAGCTTACAATTCTCTCTGTCTGTTTTTTATTTCTCTCAATTCTTTTCGCTTACTAAATCACTCTGTCTGTTTTTAATTTCTCTCAATTCTTTTAGCTCACTAAATCACTCTGTCTGTTTTTATCACACATTTCTCTTTCTGTTTTTAATCTCACTAATTCTCTCTTATTCATTTACCTCACCATTTTCTTAATCAAGACTTTAAATATTTAGCATTCCAATACTGGCAATCAAATATTAAAATCTACTTACATTAAATGCTTTTGTAAGTAAATCTGCAACATTCTTGTTAGTATAAATCTTGATCATTTGAATTAGCTTCTTTTCATTGGAATCTCTGATGAAGTGATGTCTAATCTCAATGTGCTTTGTCTTTGAGTGAAAAACAGGGTTCTTCAGTTTGCATATTGTGCTCTCATTATCAATATAGATCTTTGTATGCATAAAGTTATACCCATAATCTAGCAATTAATTTTGAATCCAAAGCACTTAGCCACAACAACTTAAAGCAGCTACATATTCAGCCTCTATTGTGGAATTAACAACCACAGTCTGCTTCTTGCACTGCCATGAAATCAATCTACATCTTAGGAATTGACAACCTCATGTTGTGGACTTCCTATCTAAGCTTGCTCCTGCATAGTCACTGTCAGTATATGCTACCAAATCAAAAGGTGAATCCTTAGGATACCAAAGGCCCAATTTAGGTTGACCTTTAAGATATCTAAAAATTCTTTTCACAGCATGAAGATGTGAAACTTTAGGATTGACTTGGAATCTTGCACAAGCACATACTGCAAACATAATATCAGGCCTTGAAGAAGTTAGATACATCAATGATCTAATCATGGATCTATATAAGTGTTCATCTACATCTTCACCATCTGCATCTTTGAGCAAAGGCTTATGGGTTTCCATGGGTGTGCTTGCTGTTTTGACATCACTAAAGCTAAATTTCTTCAAAATCTTAGTCACATACTTGTCTTAACTTATAAAAATCCCATTTTCCTTCTGCTTCACTTGCAGTCCTAGGAAGAATGTGAGTTCACCCATAGAGCTTATTTGAAACTTCGTATGCATCATCTTCTCAAATTTAGTGCATAATGACTTCTTTGTAGAACCAAAAATGATATCATCTACATATAATCACTTTAACACAAACCTATTAATCGCTTTGATCTATCTCTGTAGATCTTGATTCCAAGAATATATGCAGCTTCCCCTAGATCTTTCATTGCAAAACACCTTCCAATGTAAGATATTTTCTCTTGTAACAATTGGAAAGTGATTTCCCATGATCATATGTCATCGACATACAGATTAGGAAGTAACATTACTCCCACCTAGCTTTCCTTAATAAACACATGGCTCATCATGATTTTGAGTGAATCTAAATTTCTTAATTTCATCATCAAATCGTTTATTCCAATGCATTGATGCTTTCTTAAGTCCATAAATGAAACGTTTCAGCGTGCATACTCGGTTTAGATATTTTGGATTGACAAAACCTTCAGGTTGCACCATATAGACTTCTTCGGAAAGATGTCCATTGAGGAAGGCAGTTTTGACATCCATTTGTCAAATCTCATAGTCATCAAACGCAGTTATGGCTACAAGAATCCTAATAGCTCTAATGTCTGCAACAGTAGAGAAGGTTTCTTCATAATCAACCCTATAGGTTTGAGTGAAACCCTTCACTATAAGACAAGCTTTATAGGTGTGTATAGCACCATCCATGTCAGTCTTTTTTTTGAAGAGCCATTTGCTACCAACGGTTTTACCATCAGGAGGAAGATCAACTAAGTCCCAAACTTCGTTGTCTTTCATGGATTGCATTTCCACATTCATAACATCTAGCCATTTTTCAAATTCAGGATCTAATAATACAGATTTGTAGTTAGCGGGTTCATTATAATCCCCCAACTCATGCTCCTCAGCATCGATGTATAAGCACATGAGATGTGGGGCACGTCGTGTCCTTATGGACCTGCGAATGGGATTAATATCACTTTGATGTTCATCAATTTCTTGATCATCCTCATCATGATCTAAGTTAGTATTTGCAGAAGGATGCGTATCTTCTTCTTGAATTATTTCAAGATATTCTAGACTCCCACTTGCTTCTTGAGTCATAAGACTATTCTTAAGGAATTCAACATTCCGAGCAACAAATATTTTATTCTTAGGTGGGTAGTAGAAAGAATAACCCATTATTTCCTTTGGATATCCTATAAAGATACACTTAATAGATTTGGGTTTTAATTCATCAGGTTTAGTAAGAGTATCTCGCTTAACAAGTGCCTCACAACCCTAGAATTTTAAGTAAGACAGCTTATGGGCTTGCCCATGCCATACTTTGTATGGTGTCTTTTCAACCTTCTTAGTTGGAACCATGTTGAGAATGTGCGCAGCAGACTCGAGATCATAATCCCAAAAGGACTTTGGAAGAGTTGTTTGACTTATCATGGAGCGAGCCATATCTAGTAGGGTTCTATTTATCCTCTCCGACACTCCATTGTGTTGTGGTGTGTAAGGAGGAGTGCGATGGGCAATAATCCCATGCTCCTTTAGATGATCCAAAAATTCATATTTGCCTCCACGATCAGAACGTAGCGATTTAATGGTCTCCTCGAGTTGGTTTTCTACTTCCTTTTGAAACACTTTAAAAGTTTCAAGCACTTCATGTTTATGCTTTAATAAGTAAACATAACCATAACGACTAAAGTCGTCAGTGAAAGTGACAAAGTAGCTAGCTCTTTATCTTGACACAGTTCTAAATGGGCCACATACATCGGTCGTATTATTCCAAGTAGATCTTTAGCCCTTTCCACTTGATGTGTATAAGGTTTTCATGCCATCTTTCTAGACATGCATGAAACGCATTTCTCAAAAGACTAGAAGTTAGTTGAATTAAAAATTCCATCATGTTGCAACTTCTCAATACATTTCTTGTAAATGTGTCCAAGACGACAATGCCACAAGAGAGAGGAGTCCAAGTTGATTTTGGCTCTTTTATTGCTAACAGCATACATAGAACAATCATTTGTATTAGAATTAAACCAATCAATTTCAAAGATACCATTCCTTGGAATAGTACTAAAATAAACAACATTATTCCTAGAAACTAAAATTGTATTATCATTCTCAAAACGGTTAATAAAACCATCATCATACAAATGAGAAACTAAAATGATTCCTCTAGATAGAAGGAGCATAATGACAATTGTGTAAAACTAAAATTAATCCACTAGGGAGACACAAGTGATAAGTTCCAATAACTTTAATAGTTGCACGATGACCATCGCCCACATACCGACTTAAAGCTCATGTCTTCAGCTTCTTACTTCCCCCGAGACTCTGAGTAGTTATACAGATGTGAGTACCACAACCCGTATCATAAACCCAAGTATTATTAGAAAAAGTATAGAGTTCTATGGTAAAGATACCTGAAGTGCTAGCTCCTTGAGATAGCTTCTTGTTCTTCAACAGCTCGGCAAGATATTAGGGACAGTTTTGCTTCCAATGACCTACATCACCGCACTGGTGGCAGATCGAGTCCTTTGATGGATTATCCTTCTTTGGTGGAGGGGGAATCTTGGGCTTAGGAGCATAAGCGAGCTTAGACTTCCCTTTCCCTTGATTGTTTCCCTTAGCAACCAATCGTGGTTTCTTATTTTTGTTTTTCTTCTGGACCTTTCCTGCTCTAATTGCATGTAGTGCAGGTGCAACTTCTTTCTTTGGTAGAGTTTGCTCATGTAGCTTAAGCATGGCATGCAACTTAGTCATGGTCTTCCCCATGCCATGTATGTTATAATTTTGCACAAAAATGTCATATTCCTTTCTTAGAGAGACCAAAATGAGGCTCAATACAAGGTTTTGAGTCATGGCATGATCGAGACATTCCAAATTATCTATATAACTCTTCATTTTAGAACGTAAGAGCTTGCAGACTGTCTTTCTTCCTATTTGCACGTGTGAAGCTCTCTTACGGTCTGAAGAAGTTACTGCTCTGCCTGTTGTGCATACAATGTTTTTAGTTCTTTTAGCATGTCATATGCACCAAGTTGTTCTAAATTATTTTGGATATTTGGGTCCATAGTCATAAGCATAAGACCAACAATTTCCTTTGAAGCCTTGACCCAAGCAGTATGGGTGTTAAGGACATCAAAAGGAAGTACTTGTCCAGCTGGAGGAACTGGCATAACATGTATTGGCTGCTCCAAAAATGGTAACTTATCTTCAACTGATAGCTCAATCCGAAGATTGCGGTACCAGTCGATAAAGTTAGGTCCAATCAATCTTTGCTTCTCAAAGAAAGCCCTGAAAACCTAATTGTTTACGACTGTGGTAGTCATCTACAATCAGAAAAAGTTCAAATGATTTAGTATTTTCAATAATTAAATTCTTAAAAGAATTAACTACCCAGTTAATTACTAATAAGACTAAGATCCAACTTGACCTCCCACTTATTATCGGAGGTCTGACCAGCGTATAAACAAGTGGGGCAAGAGGTAAGCGATGAGCGTTAATTGCATTGTAAATGCAACTATTAGATTTATGAGACACATGACTTTAGTAAATCATATAGTAATGTCATGTACTTGTTTTGTCTCATCTTATGTCTTAGGTCCGAGGTCTGACCAGGTAACTTGATTTAAGTCCACCAAAAAAGAACGTGCGAAAATTGACATAGATCTGACCTATGAAAAAATTTGCCATGGGTTGGAGAGACCCTGAGGTCTGACCAGAGAAGTCAAACCAAATGCACATGTTCTTAGTTTAGTTGGCATAGACTTAAAATTTCACATAGGGGCATACACACAAGTTTAAGAAAACATGTGTCAAAAGATGTACAAAGAAGCATGCAAAACATCTTTGTAGCACTAGTTAAGAAAACGATTTGTAAACATCATCCTATCAAAAGTTCTCGGCAGCTCCATTGAACGTACAAAGAAGCGGAGAAACAGGTCAGCGCGAAGATTATTAAAAACCCGACTTCTTTAGAAAAAACAAACGTCCCGCCTTATACCTCTCTTATAGTTTGTTTAAATGGGTGAGCCAATTTAACAATTGACTTAGATGTGATTAGATTGTTAAGAAAAACCCTTTGTTAACATAGTTTTTATTATGTGCTAATATCACGGGAAACATTACAAATTGATCAAACCCTATATTGTACTTCTGCATATGTCTGAAGACACAAGTTCTTTCAACAATTGCCTCATATGCCGAAGCATGTAGTGGCACGGGAAAAGATTAAAGATCAATTTAACCCTAGAAGTCCACTAAAGCCATGATCAATTAAGCCATGGTACAGTAGTGATTCATCAGTTGATAAAAGCCTAAAAACTTTTCTAAGAAAACAGGTTTCATAGTTTAACGTCCGTATTACTTTTCATAAAAATGATTTTTACACATAACACATAGCAGCTCACAAGGATTATATAATTATGTGTGCAATTTAAACAGACAAATTTTAAACCAAGTTTCTCTTTAAGTATTAGTCTGTTTAGAGTTTCAAAAAAAAACTTTTGCATATAGTCATAAGTTACATGGAGTATAAACACATAAGCACGTAAACAGACAAAAAGAGGGGATGAGGTGAAGACAGACTCTATATCGAAAGCAGTAAATCATATAATACTCCGAGTTCTCTAAGTGAGTCTTCCCCATACGGAGAACCAAAAGACTCTCACTAGGTTGTCAGCTTAGTACCTAGATCGCCACATGCATCATATAGTATTATTGAAGTGAGTTTTAAGACCGAAAAAAGAATAGAAAAAGAAAGACTTAATTAACTTTTAATTTAGATCTATTTGTTTTAGTCTCTATTAACTAGTAATAATATCAAGATTCTAGGTTTTATTTATTCTTTATGGCAAGAATTGCATATTAATGCCATAATTTTTAGTCAAAACAATAAATAAAAGATTTGCCTAAGCAGATCTAGCATTTTTTATTAAGTGTGTAACCCATAACAGCAAACGAGGTGGCTCGTGATGCCACTGTTGGAATTTAATATCTAGGTAAACCATTTACTACGAGTACGCAACAGATTGACCTAGTTTGACATCAAGAATTAACACACCTATATATAAATAAGAAACACTAACCTTTTGTTTAATGACAAAGTCAATTAAATGAGATCTTGATCTTGAAACAAGTGAATAAATTATCACCTCTATGGTTGCATACACAACACGTCGAACAAGTACGCAACAATGCTAGTCGTAACTTCACAAGCTCTAAACACCGATGGTGTATGCTTAATTACTTAAATCGGAAACCAAAAACCCTTGTTACTTGCACCGAAAATCAAAAACCCTAATTTAGGGTTGAACCGAATTCAGTTGAAGATGAACCGAAAACCCTTTAAGGGTTTTACCGAATCCAGTGGTGGAGGAAAAGGAAGAACCGAAAATCCCTAAGGTGTGGATTTCGGTTGATTTATGAAGAAAGGGGAGAGCAACAATTGGTTTGTGATTTGTGTTGTGAATTAATGATTAATAAGGCTAGGGATGGGTGTTTATATAGGCACCAAACCTCCTCAATCCATATCTTTTACTTAATTATAAAATTGATCCCAAAATCCCTTCTAGAACCACCTAGGGGGTCGGCCACAATAGGTGCACCCTTAGGGTTCGGGTTTTGTCAATTTTAGTCCTTCTGGTTCACATTTAAATAATTGTTAAGTTAGATATGAAATATAATGGTAACTAAGGGTTATTTAAATTATCAACGTGAAGCATATTAAATCCTTCATAATAAATAAATATATATTAAGTATTTAATAAACGTACTCTTCGTGTCTTACGTGTGTGCCCCCAGTAGGCTCACGTATTTCTCGTCGTATAACATGCGTATTCGACTCGTACTTTCCAACAATTGCTTCCCAAATAGAACTTAAATTAGACTAGCTTAATCATATAATAAGCTAAATTAGTTGATTCTTGGGAAATAGGAGATGTTGAAACACAACCCTCACTAGTCTTCTTCTTTCTATACAAAACAGAAAAACAGAGAAATCTGGGAAAATTTCATAACCCCAGAAAACGGCCCCCAAATACATGTGGTGGCCCCCCAATATATCTGGTACCACCGACTGTTTATGGGACCGTCGTCAGCAGGGTCACGAAAATTTTTATTGTTCTCTCTTTTTCTGTATCTTTGACCATCTCTACACTAGAGCTTGCTTACCTTCTTTATTTAGCCAAACATTTCTTGGAATATCTATCTCATAACCCCATGCATTTCCTAATCTTTCCTATATACACTCATCATCCTCCTTATTCACATTTATCCTATCCTTCTCCTTCAACCTCTCTTCACTTATCATGTCTTCTTCTTACCCTTATCGAAACTATGAAGAAAGACACCAAAAGTCTATTATAGACACTTGGAGACACAACACTCTTCTACCCTATTCACCTCCTCTCTCCCCCTACATTTCACCACCACACTCTCCTAATATCATTTATCCTTCATCTCAAACCACTCAATCACAAAATCAAACTAGGGAGCAAATAGTATATGAACTTAACCAACTACATAATCTATCCAACATCATTAAAACCGAACTTCAACGTGTAGCAAATGCTTCTACACAAACTCCTCCATTACCACCTTCACCATCAACAACTATCATTATCCCCGCCATAAATGACCAAGTTATGTTTCATTCTGGTTTTTTTCATTGTTGCATGTACACCCGAACTCTTTTTCATAAGTTGAGAGATGACATTCACGATGACAACCCGCATTTTCAGGTCATTTTACGTCAATAAACTCAAAACTATTTACTTTTTTTCACTTTTAATTATAACCGTTAAGGATGACGTACCCCCTTCTCCGGCTCGAAGGTCTCCCCTTCGAGCTCAAATAGGATCCTCTTCCTAATTACACAATAGGATCTTCGAATAGTTTCGAGTGGCGTAAAATCATCTTCGGGGTGATTACCAGTATGGGAATCCGCCAAGCGAAGGCCTACACCTTTCGCAGGAGGTCTTTGACGAAACTAGGGCAAAGGTCTGACTAATTCAAAACCCAAGTTCTCCCCCTCTACCAAGGCTTTCCCGCCAAGGTAGAGATCATGGTACATAGTTCCTGCAATCACCCCTTAAGTCGTGGGACACCCCCACATTCACCGGTTTTTGTGCTAGGTCTCATCCATCATATTTTATCACCTATAAATAGATGGTCAGATCTCCAGGTATAACGAACACTTTTCATACACACTCATTTTTCCAAGCTGATTTTACCTTACAATCACCCCTTAAGTCGTGGGACACCTCCTGCACTTCACTTAACGTAGTGTTTCCATTTGTGTTGACACATGTTATCCAAGACTTGGTGATGACATCAAACAACGTCACATTTATACCATCATTTATCCCGAATAAACTAACCACTTTTGTATAATTATTGAAAGAATGTGTACTTAATTGCTTAAAAGTGTTATTTGCAGTAATTGAGGAGTGATTTGTGAAGACAAGCTAAAAGGCGTATATTTTGGAGCTAAAACGAAGACATTTGAAGATTACCCCATTCTGACCAATACGCCGTATCCAGGAAAAGAGATACGGCATATCAGTGCCAAGTCTTCACAAGTAAACACGTATTCATAATTCCCAATACGACATATCCACCTTCTGCCATACGCCGTATCCATGAAGATAACTATGCAGAGATACGAATATATTTGTATTTTGGGAATGTATATTATACTAATTGTAAACTTTACGCGCACTCCAAGGGATACACCTCAATACGCCGTATTGGCCTAGCCCAATACGGCGTATCCAGCATCTTTTAGAGGTTATAAATAAAAAACTCAAAAATGACTTTTCAGTATGCAAAATCATATTCTTCATACCTTACTCATAAAAGACGATTTTCTGAAGAGAAGAAGAGCATAAAGTTCAAGCATCGATAATGATTCCATAGAAGACACCGTGTAATTTCCTTACTTTTGTAATCATTTAATTTTTGGTATCGTTCGGTAAAATGTTTAGTTTACTTTGGTTATTTGATCACACTTGTATAATTACAATGGTTATGGGCTAATACCCTTGGGTATTAGCCATCTTAATGAAGATTTAATGTTTGATTTGTTATAAAATCGATTTACTTAATTTATCATTAAAAGTTTAATTATGTTTATCACATGATACTTGTGTATGTGTTTATATATGCGACCTATCATTCAACTGGGTCTAGTTACGCATAACAAGCCAGCTAGATACTGGGATAGCTCTCCATATCATGTTTTATATTACTGTACCAATAGGATCACCCTTTGTCTTTAAATTAAGAGCTTAGTTAGACCGGCAGTTGACCCGTAATGTTTCAACAAGTATGTTTTTGATTAATTGATAAAGATTTGAATAGTCGACTACCAGTATATAAAATACCATCAAACAGTAAGTGGGTAAAGTCCTAATAGGCTAGGGTTTATCAAGATCACCATTGCTATTATCCCTAGATAGATTATA
The DNA here is from genome assembly GCA_026074375.1 of Tanacetum coccineum. Lineage (NCBI taxonomy): Eukaryota > Viridiplantae > Streptophyta > Magnoliopsida > Asterales > Asteraceae > Tanacetum > Tanacetum coccineum. The sequence continues at coordinate 47,190 of BQNB010028887.1, forward strand.
ATTAAACTAAAAGATGCTTTATGCGGATGCGTTAATTGTGACAGGATTCAACGTGTCTAGGTCTTAGGATGATGTCCCACCTAAGTCTTAAGAATGATATGCCACTTCGAGATAAGAAATCATTGCACTAAATAAATAAACCAGCATTCAATCGGATTTAATATAGCTAATACAGTTTTCTATTATTTGGCTTGCACATGCTCTTTTATCTTTTGATTATTTTCTTGCGTGTTTATAGTGTTTAGAATTGATTATTGTCACCATAAAAGCTATGCTAGTCTCTCAGGCTGAAAACCCCCCATATCCGTTAGAAGCGTATATAGCATAGGTTTAACTAGTAATTAGAATTAACGTAACTAGAGTAATTAAAATACTGATAGATTATAAGGTTAACAACCTCGCTCTTAGTGTTAGACACCTTACTTACCACGAAACTCCACCCGATCGGGTACACTGACCGTTAAAGTGTTGTTTTAGGATAAGTCGGCTAAATATAAATGTAAAACTTGAGAATCAATAAATTGACCCTACACGACAGCACATCAAGTTTTTGGCGCCGCTGCCAGAGAGTGAAAAAGCTTAACCTTTACCTTTATTAGTATTTCTAACCATTAGTTTAGATTAATTTAAATAGTGTAATTTAATTCTATTTGTAATTAATTTAATTGTGTGTTTAAATTCCCGCTTTATTTAATTGTTTTCTAAGTATCCAGTTCTGACATATCAACAGATACGCCGTATCCACCAGTTGGATACGACGTATCAACCTTTCTACTCAGAACAGCGTATTGATTCTACAGTGTAAACGGCGTATCTATTCTTCCAAACAGTACGACGTATTCTGTGTAGTCAATATGGCGTACTGACCTTCAGGACAATACGGTGTATTCAAATCAATCGAATACGGCGTATTCGTTATCTGATATAGTAACAGAACTAAAAATTGATTTTTGTGTTTAATTTTCTGTATTCTTTCCAAAGAGCCTATCCTACTAATTTATTATCCTATGTTTTAGGTGATGCATGACAAGAAGTTCCACTAAGAAACTAATTACATCTTTTGAAAACCCAAAAAGTGCATTCCGCTCAAAAAAGAGGCTCTATGAGACACCTGGTCTTGTGGAATCAAGTTCACCAGAGCTCGATTTATTTTCTGATATCAAAGAACATTCAGAAGAAGAAACTACAGGAATTATGACGGAAAAAATGGAGCAATACATGAGTAAGACCCGTGGAAACTACGGGTCAGGAGTTGTTAGGCCCAAGATTAATGACAAAATTCACTTTGAATTAAAAGGGCAAATTCTCAAGGAACTTCGCGAAAATACTTTTAGTGGTTCAAAACATGAAGAATAAAATGAACACATTGAAAAGGTTCTTGAGATCGTTGACTTATTTCATATCCCCGAGGTTACCCTGAAAACAAAGTTTCTGAATAAGTACTGCCCACATGCTCGTACTGCAAAGAAAATGGAGGAGATAAACAATTTCCAGCAAGAATCGGATGAAAGTCTCTTCCGAGCCTGGGAAAGATTTAAGGAACTTTTGATGAAATGTCCTTAACATTATTTAACTGACATGCATGAAGTTATCTTGTTTTATAATGGGCTCAATGTTCCCACTAGACAAATCCTTGACTCTAAAGGTACCATTCCTACTAAAACTGCCGCTGATGCAAAAATAGCCATCCAAGAAATGGCTGAATACTTCCAGAAATGGCATAACGACACATCCTCAAAATCCATAAGTACTGAAACTTCTAACGGACTAGCTGCTATTCAAACCCAGCTCAATAACCTCGGAAGAGAGATCAAGAAAGTCAACGAGAAAGTTTACGATACTCAGGTCGGATGCGAAGTATGAAAGGGACCACACTACACAAAGGACTGCCCACTAAAGGAAGAAGGGAATACTCTAGAAAAGGCTTATTACACGTAGTTTGGAGCACCCTATCAACCTGCAGGACAATATAGAGCAGCAGGTCCAGGATTCTACCAGCACAACAACGGAAATTCTTTGTATCCTGATCGAAGACAGACATTAGAAGAATCACTGACCAAATTTATGGCTGAGTCAGCAAAGAGACACGAAGAGAACTCAAACATTATCAAGGAGATTAGAGCTTCTATCGATGCAGCAATAAGAAATCAAGGAGCATCGATTAAGACCTTGGAAATTCAATCTCTAAGTCAAATTAGCCAACCCATCATCCATTACTTGTGTTATGATCTCTTGTATACTACATTGGTCAAATGAGCAAGGTTTTACAAGAAAGAGGAATTAGAGGTCTGCCCGGCTCAACAGAACCAAACCCAAGGGACCATGTAAATTCGATCTCAACCACTAAAGCTAATTCATCTGAGATACGTCGTATGGGATGTAGTCCATATGCCGTATCGGTCTCACAGCAGAGGAACATATTTTCTGAAACAGTTCCCTTGCCAAAGCGACTACAAGATTAATGATGTGATGGTTGGAGAGAGGCACAAGATGTGAAGATTTTGGAAGCTTATGATCACACCTTGCCTCAGAATGAAAAAGACCCAAGGAGCTTTACTTTACCTTGTTTTATTCACAATGTTTGTTTTGATAAAGCCCTTGTTAACCTAGGAGCAAGTGTAAGTGTTATGCCATTTTCTACCTACACCAACCTTGGTCTAGGAATTTTATCTCACACTAGGTTAACCATTGAACTGGCTGACAGAACAATAAAAAAACCAAGGGGTATTGCTAAAAACCTGTTAGTAAGGATTGACAAATTTATTTTTCCCATAGACTTTATCATCTTGGACATACCCAAGGATGACGATGTACCTTTGATCCTCGGTCGTCCATTTTTATCTACTGCCCATTCTAAGATTGATGTTTACAAAAGAAAAATTAATCTAAGGGTCGAGGAAGAAAAACTTGTTTTCAAAAGTATCAAGCCAACTACTAGCATAATTAGGAGGGTCTTTATGTTAACGAATCTTGATTCAAAATCAAAGCTTATAGGAGAGGATAACGAGTCATTCGACCCACTTTATGGTAACTACATTAAATTAAATGACTTGGACACACCTCTGGAACCTGAGACGAATCAAGATGTTGATTTTGAGCCAACTATTGTCAATGAATCTGATAATGTTAAAACCAGTTCTAAGTATCACTATAAAATGAAGTTTTCTTGCACGTTTGGGTATAAAAATGTTAATGCCGAATACATCCCTTCCTTGTTCGTTAATTTAATTACCAAAATATTTTATTATTCTATAATCAAGGACAAGGACAGTCACAAAGGGAAGACTCCAGCTGAAACACTAATAGATATACCTGTTTTCGTTGGAAAATTTTCTATTCTTGCAGGTTTTATCATCATTGACGATGAAGATGTTATAAGAGATGTTGTGCTCGGCATGCCATTCTTCATGAAATACGTGTCATGCCAAACAGTTATGAGAAAATTCGCTCACGAGGACAAGTGCGAGCGAATGATGGAAAAATGAAAGAAGGAAAGGAAAAAGTCAAACTTAATGACTAGCTGAAACAAAAGTGCTTCCCGTGAGACAACCCAGTAATTTTTAAATTGTCTGAACTATTTTTAAAGTTGTTTGCACGAGTCTGTCTTCCCAGACACCCCATACGGCGTATCGAACCCCTATGGATACGGCGTATGGATGTGTCTGGATGTTATCAGTCTGTAATTTAATTTTAGTACTTTAAAAGTTTTAATTGTTTTTACAGGAACCATACGGCGTATCCTAGGGTTTGGGATATGGCATATTAATCCCTATACAGTTGTGTGTTTAATTGTTTTCTTGCATTGTAAATTTTGTATAACCGAGTTAGGAATTGCACCTTTGTCTTCTAAGCTTTTATGCAGGACCTTGCTATAAGGAAAATCGATGATATGGTATAATCTAAAAAAGGCGTGTGTTGAACTCGTACGAAGCATTCTAAAGCCATGTCAACACACTTTTTGCTCAAAGAACTCATATTGGAGAATCATCCCGAGTAACATATCAGGGAGTTCCTCGTTCTAATTCTATTTTCCATTTTCCTTATTGTTTTATCTATACAACGAGGACGTTGTATGATCTAAGTGATGTGATGGAGAATTAGAACGCCTACTTGTCTTTTCTTTTACAAATAACATGCTAATGTACTTAAATTATGCCAAATTTAAAATTTTTTCTAACATAACTTTTGTAAAAGTTACTGGTTACATGACCTCGCGCACTTTAACCCTCAATGCCAATTTGTGAGAATTAAGCCTATTCTGTTTCCCAAGATTTACTAAAAATTTCACAAAAATATGAGTGTCGGTGATGTAGTGGACTTTAGAACTTGGCCTGGTCTATCACTTGAGACCACAATGATGAGTACTATAGATTTAGATGGAGAAACATTATTAACTGGTAAATTTCTAGGAATACACAAAAATCCTAAATGTTGTAAAATTAACTAACTACACTGGTTAGTTAAAATCTCGTGTAACCCTTTGCTTACTCTCACCATACGAGTAAGATCCTTTAGAAGAACCTGTTGAGCCATTCCTGTCTTTCTCACACCATATGTTTATGTCGTTACACCTTAGCCTACCCTATAGATTAAGCCTACTTTAATCAAGTTGCTAGTTGCTTTTGTGTAAAGTTTTGTATTTCCTGTGTCAAAGTGAAATTTTCTATCTATGTTATGGTCGGAAATTTGCACAATGCAATGGGAAAATATGTAGCTCGTATATTTTGCTACTTTCGTGATTATGTATTATGTCCAAAGATGAAGTGTTGAAGGAAAAATTATCCGGAAAAGTTATGATTGTGAAGAAGGTAAAATTATACCGAGGATTATGTTTGAAAAAAATGGAAAATGGAAAATGCATCAAAAAAGAGAAGAAAGTTTTATAGTCGGTTCGTTAAACTTAAACCGATAAAATTCTTGGAAGGATCGATTATTCGTGGATTAAAAGTCAATGATGTATAGTTTTGTATTAAGTGGCCGATATCACCACTTTTGTAAAAGTATGTAAGTTTGGGATGTAAGGGAAGTTGACCGTTATGGGAACGCCAACTTTGGTTGTCTTTGTCATCTCTATGATAGAGGCATTTGTATATATTTCGAGTCTTTATCATGGAACGGTCGGGGAAAAGTTAGTAGCAACTACCTTATTTGTTCAAGCTTAATCTATTTGTTTTGTAAATTTTATTTAACAACAATTTAATTCCCATTCCTAGCCATTAACCTTAGGTTTCACTCAAACGAGGTTGGAGTGAGTCATGCATGTCTATTTTGTCGTTACGGCTATGTATGCGTGATTTAGCCTCCTTGTTGGTTTACGACTTTCGGTGAAAACTAAAAGGTCCCTACCCTATATCATTTTTCATCCTAACCTTTAGTTAAGCTCGAATGAAGATTTGTTCGAACACACATGTCTATTCCATCGTTACAACCGTGTATGTGTGCTTCAGCTGCCTTGTTAGGGTGGTACTATCGGTGAAAGCCTGTTAGAATGATTAACCCTAGCCTTTAATAGAACCCAATTTACCTTTTGACTTGTTTCTTCTTAGCTCTAGTGGTGGAGATGTGTATCCTTGCCAAGCTTATGATACGAAGCTAATCACGACTGAGCAATTGAGCGTTCCACTTAAATGTTAGACCCTAGATTAGTTGAGTGATCTGAGTGATTTCATTTCCATATTTCGTGAGGTGCTTGGTCTTGTACAGTTGATTAGAACGAAAGAAGTGCTTAAACGAAAAAAATCCTTGACTTCGATTATGATACATTTTCAATATAATCTAGAGTCTACTTGAGGACAAGTAGGATTCAAGAGGGGGATATTTCATGACATCCAATAACGTCACATTTATACCATTATTTATCCCGAATAAACTAACTACTTTTGTATAATTATTGCAAGAATGTGTACTTAATTGCTTAAAAGTGTTATTTGCAGTAATTGAGGAGTGATTTGTGAAGACAAGCTAAAAGGCGCATATTTTGGAGCTAAAACAAATACATTTGAAGATTACCCCATTCTGACCAATACGTCGTATCCAGGAAAAGAGATACGACATATCAGCGCTAAGTCTTCACAAGTAAATGCGTATTCACAATTCCTAATACGGCGTATCCACCTTCTGCCATACGCCGTATCCATGAAGATAACTATACAGAGATACGAAGATATTTGTATTTTGGGAATGTATATTATACTAATTGTAAACTTTGCGCACACTTCAAGGGATACACCCCAATACGCCGTATTAGCCTAGCCCAATATGGCGTATCCAGCATCTTTTAGAGGTTATAAATAGAAGACTCAAAAATGAGTTTTCAGTGTGCAAAATCATATTCTTCATACCATACTTATAAAAGATGATTTTCTAAAGAGAAGAAGAGCAATAAAGGTCAAGCATCGATAACGATTCCATAGAAGACATCGTGTAATTTCCTTACTTTTGTAATCATTTAATTTTTGGTATCGTTCGGTAAAACGTTTAGTTTACCTTGGTTATTTGATCACACTTGTATAATTACAATGGTTATGGGCTAATACCCTTGGGTATTAGCCATCTCAATGAAGATTTAATGTTTGGTTTGTTTTAAAATCGATTTACTTAATTTATCATTGAAAGTTTAATTATGTTTATCACATGCTACTTGTTTACGTGTTTGTATATGCGACCTATCATTCAACTGGGTCTAGTTACGCCTAACAAGCAAGCTAGATACTGGGATAGCTCTCCATATCGTGTTTTATATTACTGAACCAATAGGATCACAAGTAACGTTCTGTCTTTGTCTTTAAATTAAGAGCTTAGTTAGACCGGCAGGTGACCCGTAATGTTGCAACACGTATGTTCTTGATTAATTGATAAAGATTTGAATAGTGGACTACCAGTATATAAAATACCATTAAACAGTAAGTGGGTAAAGTCCTGATAGGCTAGGGTTTATCAAGGTTACCATTGCTATAATCCCTAGATAGATTATAATTAAACTAAAGGATGCTTTATGTGGATGCGTTAATTATGACAGGATTTAACGTGTCTAGGTCTTAGGATGATGTCCCGCCTAAGTCTTAAGAATAATATGCCGCTTCGAGATAAGAAATCATTGCACTAAATAAACCAGCATTTAATCAGATTTTAATATGGCTAATATAGTTTTTTATTATTTGGCTTGCACCGCTCTTTTATCGTTTGATTGTTTTCTTGCGTGTTTATAGTGTTTAGAATTGATTATTGTCACCATAAAACATGTGCCAGTCTCTCAGGCTGAAAACCCCCCATATCCGTTAGAAGCGTATATAGCATATGTTTAACTAGTAATTAGAATTAACGTAACTAGAGTAATTAAAATACTGATAGATTATATGGTTAACAACCTCACTCTTAGTGTTCGACACCTTACTTACCACAAAACTTCACCCGATCGGGTACACTGCCCGTTAAAGTGTTGTTTTAGGATAAGTCGGCTAAATATAAATGTAAAACTTGGTAATCAATAAATTGACCCTACACGACAGCACATCACTTGGCAATCCATCAACCATCACCAGAACTCTTCGATCCCTTCGAAGCCTGATCGTGCCTATATTTGCACAATCAGTGGCGCCATCCGTGGGACCCGCAATAATTAGTCCCATTCTAACCAAGTCAAATAACCTCAAAACCACTCTACCTACTTTTCCGGCATGACAAATGGAAGAGAAATGACACAACTACCGGGTTTCTTGACACCACCTCAGACACTAAATAACACCACTAGTAAAAGATCACCTGTAATTACTACCGTGTTTGCCGCTAATACTCCTAAAAACACGTCATTTGCATATCGTGCTTCCACTTCGGCTAATCCTAACCCTATGATAACCCCTGCCTTTATGGAGGCAAATTATGAAGTCCTTGAATCTCTTCTAAGAGAACGACGAAGGCAGATACGTAATGAAGGTATCCGAACTGAACTTGAATACTTCAGTGAGGACTACGATGAAGAGCGAGAAATGGAACCAAGACCTGAGCCCAACAGGGAAGCTACTCCAACCCTTCAGCCAATGTATCATGTGGTCCGTAGGCAACGAGAAAGAGTTGTGGGATTCGAGGATGCACCGAACAGGGAAGGAAGCAAGAGAGGAAGAAATACCGAAGGTAATAAGCCTTCGGAGATTAAAGCAAGAGAAGATGAAAACATGGGAGTAAATCTCCCCCACTCTTGGCGGCTCACTTGGGAAGGAACGAAAGCAGTCAACCCCTACGATCCTCTTTGACCTTCGTACATGAAGGCCACCAACCTTTGACTGACATGGGGGAATCTCCCTCCTAATGGTACGCTTCTCTCACACCGTGCCCAGCCTTTCATACCTAGTAGTTTGCATATTCCTACTGTACTTATGCCTATTTATGTTAACCGCTACTCTCAACCATCTGCGGGCCTTGTCAATGGACAAACTCTGAATTTCCCTTTCCAGACTCAGATTGGTAATCCCCCTGCTAGGGGCATCTCTACCTATCATCCATAAGGGTGGTATATACCACAAGCTTTCACCAACAATGATGTACCCTCATACAATGGGTCTATGTATCCCACAGTTACCCCTTCAAGTAACTACCCCTTCTATACGCAGCCCATGTACGCACCATCGAATATGCCTGTGTACCCAAACCCTGCAGGCTCCTTTGCAGATTCCACAGGTTCTGTAACCCCTTTTGTTCGCTAGATCGAGGATTATCCTCTTCCGGATGGACTAAAAATGCCCACTTATATTGGTTCTTATGATGGAAAAGAGGACCCAGATAATTTCTTACACCTTTTCGAAGGGGCCATCCGCATGCAAAAATGGTTAATGGCCGTAGCTTGCCACATGTTCACATACACCCTCAAAGATTCCGCCCGCATATGGTGGAATAGTCATAAAACAGGTAGCATTCTCAACTATGAGGATCTGAAGGCCAAGTTCTGGTCACACTTCAGTCAACAAAAGAAGTTCACAAAGACACACTTGGCAGTTCACAATATCAAGCAAAGAGAAGGCGAAAGTACCAGGGCCTTTGTTACTAGATACACAGA
>BQNB010028888.1:0-42443 GCA_026074375.1 Tanacetum coccineum
ATACCACGTGTTCGTACTCGTATAATCGAATAAATAAATTAATTGTCTTTGTAAAATAATATTTATAAAGTCTAAGACATGTATAAATATTATATAAATGATTCTAAAATATTTCGCAAAATTTATTTTAAAAACGAACCAACACTATTCATGTCAGGAAAAGTGTCTAGTTTACAAAGTATACATCCGAAAATTATGAAAATTGGCAGGTTTATGTAAAATGTTGTTCCGAACAACTTTGTAGTTTTACACTTCGGCTCAATCAGACCCGAAGGTCCTTAAAAATGAGTTTCAGTAGTTGCTGAAGCATTTACGGTTTTTCAGCTCTTATAAATAATGTTCGATAACTTTGAAACGTCGTATCTTACTCGTTTTATCTCCGTTTTTAGCGATTCTTTCGAGTACGTCTTCGTAATTAAAAGTTCTATTTATTTATGATGTTTTCCAAAAATAAATGTTCCTGATGAACAGTAACTTTTTATAAAACTATTTTTATAAAAGATTAATTATCGTAAACTTGTAATCGTCGTATCTCCTTCGTTATAAATCAGTTTTTAGAGTTTCTTACCTTTTTGGAATCGTCATGAGACATAGTATTTTGTAAAAATATAAAATCCACTATTTTGAAATCGAATTAAAACAGTTTATTATTAATTATTATGTATTTATTTATATAACTTTTTTTTATTAGTTTTTAGCTTAGATAAAATACCACAAGTTCTTTATAACACGTGTATTATATATTTTAGGGTCCTTTAGTCCATAATTATCCAATATTGTCCAAGATAACAAGATCACAAATCCTTTACATCACTTTACTTATAACTTTTAATAAGTAACCATTTTAACCATTAATTTATATATACTTTAAATAACTTAACCAACACTTGACCCATACTTATAATCCTATTATAACATGATATTACCAACCATATAACATATGAAAAAGTTCATAAAACCATGATCAAAGTAAAATCCATTTTACAAGTTTAAAAGTATCCTAAATGGTGATTTTGCTAAATAGAACTCATATATGCATAAAATTATAAATGTAAAGTTATAAAGAGTTTTAGATAACCTTATAATGATGTAATATGATAAACCACAATATCTAAACCCTTGTTTAGATATAAAACCAAAGCTTGCAAAGCTTAGAAAATCCTAGCTTCCTTTTCCTTGCTTTAATGCTTGTAAAGGCTTAACTAAGCCTTTAAACCTCCATAGAATAGCTTAGATATGGTGTAGGATCACTTATAAATGTGGTAAATAAAAGTTTATGGATTGTGTAGGGGTAACAATTTTGGGACGTGGGTATGTAGGCAAAAGGAAGAGAAATGTGTTTGATTTTTATCAAGGAAAGGGATGTATGTTTTATCTTACTAAAGTGCAAGACTTATGAGTATATGAGCTAGTCATTTGTATTATATCAAAGACCAAAAAGACCAAGACATGAGAGGGGGGTGCGGCAAAGTCACAAGAGGAAATCAAGGAGGACTTTTGGTCAAGATAGCTAGGTCCTTACTAACTAAAGATGTACATGTTCCTCATTTATGATATGTGTTCTTATGTTCCCTAATGTGGATGTGAGTTCATGAAATTAAGGAAGAAAAGAAGAAAAAAAAACTAGATAATATCTTGTAGAAAAGTGGAAGTATTACTTGCACCTTTTTACAAAATGTGAAGTTAAAGTGTATAAGTTAAATGTAAAGTGTATACTTGAGAATTATAAGTTCTAGCTTGGTTTATACATATAGGACGACACAAATTAAAACCATGGGTAAAGTTTTATAAAACTTTGAGCATTGGAAATAAAAATGAGTATTTGTTGAAGCGTAGATAAATTTTAGTGGTTCCGAGAATGCCTAAACGAAATTTATCGCGAAACGTAAAAGCTTTACGTAACTGATAAAAAAATATAAAAGATAATAATTACTTTCGTAAAAATAATATATTGCTAGCTTGACGTAAACTTTAATTTGTTTTCCATTTGTTTACGTTAAATGATAGTTTTTAGCTTACGCGATTTAATTATATAATAAGAATTAAAAGTAAACGTGCACGAGACCAAATTAAATTGTGAAATAAATGGGGTCGTAAATGATCTGAAAATACGAAATGTTACAGTCTCCTCCAGTTAGAAGAGCCTTGTCCTCAAGGCTCAAGTTGCAACACTTGACGAAGGTACGGGTTCAGAGAAAATATGCAGATATTTCTTCCGGAATTGGTCTTCACGTTCCTAGGTATACTCAGCTCCTTGCCGAGAGTTCCAACAAACTTTGACTAATGGGATTCTTCTTCGCTTTAGCTTTTTCACATCACGATCCGCGATCTCAATAGGCTCTTCGACAAAACGCAGATTTTCATCTATCTCGATCTCTTCCAAAGGCACTTGAACATCTGGCCCTGCCAAGCAATTCTTGAGGTTTGACACATGAAACGTGTCATGGACACAGCTCAGCTCCTGGGGTAACTTCAGTCGATAAGCTAACGGTCCAACACACTCTACTATTTCAAATGGTCCCACATATCATGGTGTCAGCTTTCCTTTCTTACCAAATCGTACCACTCCCTTCTATAGAGATACCTTTAGTAACACTCGGTCTCCAACTTTGAATTCAAGAGGCTTACGCCTCTTATCAACATAGCTTTTCTGGCAACTCCTTGCCGTTTTCAACCTTTCCTTAATCTGAATAATCTTTTGTTTCGTTTCATGCACAATTTCTGGCCCAATAAGCTGACTTTCTCCCACTTCAGTCCATATCACAGGGGATCTACATTTCCGCCCGTACAGAGCCTCAAATGGTGCGCACTTACGCTCGTGTGGTAACTGTTATTATAAGAAAACTCAACCAACGGGAGATGAGGATCCCAACTGCCACCAAAATCCATAACACAAGCTTGTAGCATATCTTCCAGTGTTTAAATAGTACGCTCACTCTGACCATCGGTCTCAAGGTGGTAAGCCGTACTCATATGTAGTTTTGTACCCAACGCCTCCTGAAGAGCTTGCCATAAGTGTGACACGAATCAACCATCACGGTCTAAAATGATTGACACCGGAACACCATGTCTTGCTACGATCTCGTTGATATAAATTCTTGCCAGCTTCTTCGTTTTGTAATCCTCACGAATAGGTAAGAAGTGAGCCAACTTGGTCAATCTATCAATAATGACCTGCTTCTAGGAAACTTTGTTACTAAGTCCATTGTTATCTTCTCCCATTTCCACTCAGGGATTTCTGGTTGCTGAAGTAATCTTGAGGGTTTCTGATGTTCGGCTTTAATCTTAGAGCACGTAAGACACCTGCTAACGTACTCAGCAACGTCTCTCTTCATACACAATGTCTTTTTCATACCAAGCGCCCACAATATACAAGCTCTCATGATCTTAGTAACATCGTTATCCGCACCCTGATGTTATTAATATCTAGAATAATGAGCTTCATCCATGTCAATTTCCTTACACCACCAACAGAAGGAAATCCAGATAGACGATCAAGAAGAAAATCTACCATCATCTCGTTGCTCAACAGTGTTTTTTCTAAACCTCTTAGCCATTCAGCTGAGCTTTGAGATCCATGAAGCTTCCACCCTGTGCTTCCAAATACTTAATCTTAAGTCCCCAGAATGATAGTAATACGCATCGCACGTAACTACGTTCTTGGCTTGAGCCTTTCTTTTCTACTCAAGGCATCTGCCACCACGTTCGCCTTGCCCGGGTGGTATTTGATCTCACACTCGTAGTCACTGAGTAGCTCGATCCACCGCCTTTGGCGCATATTTAAATCTTTCTGGTCAAATATGTACTGGAGACTCTTGTGGTCAGTGTAGATAACACTTTTCGTCCCATAAAGATAATGTCTCCAGATTTTAAGAGCGAACACCACCGCACCCAATTCCAGGTCATGGGTGGTATAATTTTTCTCATGCTTCTTCAACTGTCTTGACGCATATGCTATCACTTTGCCCCGCTGCATCAGCACGCTCCCAAAACCTTGTTTTGATGCATCACAATAGACCACAAAGTCATCTGGTCCATCGGGGAGTGCTAACACTGGAGCATTACATAGCTTTTCCTTCAGAATGCGGAAAGCTTCATCTTGTTTATCGCCCCACACATATGTCTTATTCTTTTGAGTCAACAATGTGAGAGGTTTGGCGATCTTGGAGAAATTCTCAATAAATCTCCGGTAGTAACCCGCCAATCCTAAAAATGAACGAATTTCAGTTGACGATTCAGGAATCTTCCAGTTCTTGACTGATTCAACCTTGCTAGGATCCACGTGGATACCGTCACGGTTGACCACATGTCCTAGGAACTGAACTTCTTTCAACCAAAATTCACACTTAGAAAATTTGGCGTATAACTTCTCCTTCTCGAGTAAGTTTAAAATCGTCTTCAGGTGGACTTCATGTTCTTCTTCTGACTTTGAGTAGATTAAGATGTCGTCAATGAACACAATTACGAATTTATCCAAATACGGTTTGCAGACGCGGTTCATTAAGTCCATGAATATTGCTGGTGCGTTCGTCAGTCCAAATGGCATGACTGTGAACTCAAAATGCCCATATCGGGTTCTAAACGCGGTCTTCGGTATAACCAACCCTCCTGAACCTCTTGCTGGGATATCCTAAAGAAAATCTATCTGGAGAACAACACGCACCTTGTAATTGATCAAACAAGTCGTCAATTCTGGGGAGAGGATAACGGTTCTTTATAGTTAACTTATTTAATTCCTTTATATCAATACAATATCTCTCGCAACCGTCTTTCTTCTTGACAAAAAGCACGGGTGCTCCCCATGGTGAATGACTGGGTCGAATGAAGCCTTTCTCTTGAAGCTCTTTTAGTTGGTTCGACAATTCTAACATCTCTGACGGAGCTAATCGGTATAGTGATTTAACAACTGGCGACGCGCCTGGAATCAGATCAATGCGGAATTCTATCTCACGCACAGGAGGTAATCCTGACAGATCATCTGGAAATACCTCAGGGAAGTGTCGGACAACTTGAATGTCATCAAGCTTCTTCTCATCAGCCTTGATACACGCAAGTGATCCAGGATCCTTTTCCGGCCTCTCACCTTGGACTTCAAGAATCTCGCCGTTCGGAAGAGGAATACGGACAATCTTTTCGTAACAATCTATGATAGCTCGGTGGTCTGACAACCAGTCCATGCCAACAATGACATCGAAACTACCCAGCCGGGTTGGTAACAAGTCTATTTTGAACACGTGATTAAGCAAGACTAGGGTGCAACTACGTAGAACAGTGTTGGTACTAACCACCTTTCCATCTGCTAACTCTACTTCATAACTAGTATTTAAAGCGGTTGGGGAAATATCAATAAAAGGTGTAAACGCAGAAGATACAAAACTCTTCTCAGCACCAGAATCAAAAAGGATACAAGCATAATGATCATTAAGAAGAAATGTACCCGTGACCACATTCGGATTCTGCTGCGGGTTTTCAACCACCACATAAGCTCTCGCACGAGCTCCCTCATTCTGCTGGTTCCTTCCTTTTGGACACCTGTCCTTGAAATGTCCTTTTTCACCACATCCATAACAAGTCATATCCTGAAGAGGGGTAACTCCTGCACCTGGAACCCTAACCCTACAATCTTTCTCCTGATGACCAGTTCTTTGACACTTCTGACACTTTGGAGGGCATCGCCTACTACGGTGAAAGTTGCAACGGTTGCACTTTGTTAGATTCCCAGCATAACCTTTACCCTTAACTGGGGCTGCAACATAAGCCCTGGCAGTTTTCTGCCTCCTGTTTTGTTGTTGGTGATAGTTGTTGTTCGGTTGCGGTTTTTGTTGTTGTTGGGGTTATTGTTGTTGTTGTTGGTGTTTCTTTGGTGGTCTTCCCATTTCCTCTTATTGCTTTCACCAATTCTAGTAGCCCTACCCTGAACTGCTTGCTCAACAAGTTCACGGGCCATGTTGATGGCATCATGCAGAATTGCAGGCTTTGAAGAAGTGATGTTTCGTTAGATTCTTTCAGGAAAACCACGAACGTACTTCTCAATCTTATTCTTTTCAGCGGGCACCAATTCAGGACACATCAAGTCCAGCTCATGGAAACGATTGTTGTATGCCTCGATGTCATCTCCTTTCAGAGTCAAAGTCCAGAGCTCTTGCTCCATCCTTTGGATTTTAATTGCTGGGCAGTATTCCGTAGTCACCATTGTCTTGAATTCAGTCCAGGGAATACGGTTAGCATTGACGAGCCCTAGGGTGTGCACGTTCCCATTCCACCATGTTAACGCAACGACCCAGCACGAAAGTAACTTCATCGGCAGCAAACAAAACCTTATCTACTCAGCAACAGGTATACTTGCAAGTTTTCAATACTTGCTGATTGCCTCCACCTACTCTATCCAACGCCTTAAACCAACAACACCCTCCGTTCCATTAAATGAGTGAGGATTTCTATGAAATCCTATAATGACTTCATAGATCGTTATTAGGACTCATCTAGGGTATGATAATAACAAATGATTGTACACCACCCCAGCTGAAATATTAAGAACACAATCATGTTACCATAAGTTTTCTTATTTAACATTAATAAGAAACTACTAATAACTACCTACTAACTACTACAACACAACAAAAAAACGCTTTCTAAATGCGTTTTAGAAACAGACTCTCATTGAGAGACTAATATCTATTCAATACGATAAACTAATAATACTTTGAACTCACCTTACTACCTGCTTGAGATGAAGACGCCTTATTAGACGCCTTTCCCCCTTCCCTTCTCCACTAATTGACTTGAGAAAACAGCCTTTTCCTCCTCCTCTTTATTATACTAGAAGGGGTTAGGGTTTAACAAGCCAAAGAACCAAGATAAATCAAAAAGAATAAAAATTAAGGACACTAAAAATCACAGCATGTAATACTAATTGACTATCCTCTCTCTTCTCCAATCACACACAGCATTGAAAGTTGAATTCTTTTAAATTCTGTTTTAAATATTAACAAAATTAACTTATTAAAAAAAAGAAAATTATAAACTAAAATAAAACTAATATTTAATATAACAAAAGAAATAAAAAATAAAAAAATAAAAAAGACATTATAAAAAAACTCACCCAAATTAACTAACTTTATTTAAACAGAACGTATAATTTTTATTTAACAAAATTAAAAAAAAATTAACATAATATTACAATAAATTATAAAAACTGAAGGCATTAAAAAAAAAAATAATAAATTAGAAAAAAAATATAAACAAACAACAACAAAAAACACAGATATTGACTACAACATATCAAAACTTCCAATCAGCAAAACGAATAGTTATAATTCCATTCCATTATATTATTTGTTATTCCAATTGTCCATTCCATTATTCCATCCACCTGTTATTTGTTTCCATCCCCACATCAATTCTTTTTTTATTTCTCAACCACACAAAACAACAATTTATTTAGTATTTATTATTATTCTTTTTTTGTTTATTTCTTTTATTTATATTATTTTAATTTTAGTTTTTTTATGATAATTATTTTTTTTCTTATTTATATTCTTTTATTATTATTATAATTATTTGATATTAAATTATCATATTAAGATAGTCCACCCTATATTTATCCACCACGAACCAACATATTTCCAAATTCCAACACCATTATTTCCAAAATCATTATTGATTTTTTCCATTTTTTTATTTCCCACATTTTTATTATTTCAATTATTTTGTTTGATCCAAATTCCTTATTTTCTATTTCCCCTTCTTATTATACCATTATTTTTATTGGCATTCCAACTACAAAATCCAATTTTTCTTCCAACACATTATCCATCCCCCTCCCTTATCCACTACAAATACCATTATACCGTTCCTCCACACACTTCTATCCAAATCCCATTTATATAAATATTTTATAACTCAATTTATTTAATACCCAATTTTCCACATTTAATTATTATTTCGATATTAATAATACCCATATTAATTTTTTAATCAAGAATATAGGAAATATATCTTTCCCTATTTTTAGGTAAGATATTTTTAATGGTAATATTTTCATTTTTTATTTCCATTTATAAATATAATCCAAATTTTCATTCCAAATATTTTTTTATTATATCCATATTTCCCAATTATTCTTATAAATATTTTTTCCACCCAAACATTTATTTTTTATTTTTCATTTCCCTCAGCATTTGGGTACTTGTAAGGTAGGTGGCGAGCGAGGCGGAGGATGGAGATCCCGGCGTTACCTAGACACCTCAACCCACCTAACATACCTTTAATTGTATATAGGGTATGTGGGTGTGGGTGTGGGGTCAAAAATCAACACATCAAATATAAAATCGCTACAATCTTCTCAAACAATCTTCCCCTAGTATGAAATAATGGCCCAAACCACAAAAAAATCTAACAAAAACCAATAACAGGGCAACTACACATAAACCAATCTACGCTCAAGTGAACACTGAAAGTTGAATTATCCAACACCACAGCAAACCCCCCCCAACACATCCCGAATACACCACCCCCCCCACCAGAGAACTCCGTATCAACCAAGCAACCCCGCCCCCGCACGAAATGCACCCAAAGCAATATATTAACAACTAATAAACCACAACAACCCACCCCCCCCAACAACACCACCCGCCGCACCCCCCCCAACAAAACCACCACCAACAACTTCAACCAATTATATTCCCATAAAGAAAAGCACCCACCCTACGCGCCAAGCCACACACAAACAAAAGCCAACACACTAAAGGGCACCTCACCCCCATCACCGGCCACGGCGATCCCCCCAGCATTTTATTTATCAACACGCACAGCATAATAATTCAAAAAGAGAAATACCACTTCGATATATCACACACCATCTTATAATTTCTTTACGTCACAAAACAGCAACTCGCATCAAAACGCACCACCAACCAGCGCCGACACAGTTACAGCATAAGAACATAGCTCAAACAACAACCAACCCTCCCAACACTGCCCACACATCAGCATTTATATTCCCCTGAAGCACACTTTGTTAGACAGAAGAAGAACTTAAACTATTTAGCTCTATCTCCCTACAACTTCTTGACCTTCCCTTGCTTAGTCCTCTCTCTTACTTCTTCCCCTTTCTTCTTTCTTTCTTATCCAGAACATATTCCCTTCCCCTTCTAACTTTACCCCCTATCCCCCTTAAATTTGAAATTTAATAAATAAATAAAAAATCCATACAACACATGCACTCGTTCCTAACCATTCTCTTTTTACTTCAACTCTTTACATACAATCTTTACGTCTCCACTCTTCTTCAAACAACCAAACCAGCTTGATCTTAGTAATTCAGACAAAAAACAACTTACACCTCCTATCTTAACATACACTAACTCTCTGTATTCCATGATGAAAAAAATAAACAAATAAATAACCCCCTTTCCTCTTTTTTGTCTTCTAACTTTATCCCTTTCCCCACATAAACCATGCACCTAACTCTTTTCCTCCATGTAATTTCATTCCATCCTCGCTTCCCTCTTAAATAATGAAATCCATGCACTAAACCTCCAACCAACTCTTTATTTTAGACTCTACCTTCCAAACTAAATGCGCACGACTAAACGTCTAGTCAGTCTAAACATCTGAACTCTAAACCATAAGCACATACAAGATCACTACTTCACTTCCCTGACCTCTTTCGATTAGCAAAGCACTCTTTCGTCTTCTTCAAATAATCTCCAAAACGAGCCATAAACATCATCATCGTTCAAGATCCAAACGCGTCCAAAACCCAAAATGTGTGTGTCATCCGATATCGGCCAACGCTAGCGGTACAAACTAGCTATATCGGACAAAACTACCCGTACAAACCAAAACTGTCATTAGTGACCATATTTCTGTCTCAAATCTGTCACTAAAGTTGTCACTGACTGTTGCTGAGTGGTTGCAAAACTGTCACTGATCTGCACTTTCTTCAACCAGCACAAACGACCAGTAGGAATGTAACACAACCAATAGAAACCGTTTGAAGAGCCAGCACAAATCGTGAACTACCAGCAGTAACCGACATACAACCAGGAGTAACCACGAGCGACCAGTAGTAACAATGAGCAACCAGTAGGAACACCATATACCTAGCAGGAAACGAAACAACGAGTGTACATGGCAGTACTAAACCTTTGAATATATGTGAAGATGTCATTATATGACCACCAACAATCTTCCTGCTGCTATACCATGTCCAGATCATCGACCAGAAACATGTATCATTATGTTACACAAACCAGAAAAACCAAAACCTGTATCTAGTTCCTGCTACCCTTTCATAGCCTCCTACTGCTTCTACTAGGGTTTATAAAAACCCTAATCTTTTCATTTTTATGGTTCAAGCAACAATAAACAATACGAATACGCCACAATCCGAACACAAACAGATCCAAACATACATAATCTCTTCTATTTCTAAAATAGTGCTTACAAAACATGCTTATTACATCTCAGTTATGGATCATTGTTGGTCCCAGACCTACCTCCCTATAATCGCCCATTGATCCATCTCAGATCAAATCACAACAATAATAATAGGGTTTGAAAAATGAGCTATTATTACCAGAGACAAACAAAAATTTGTATCTCAGCTAGAGTTCATCACGTTGATCCCAGATCACACTCCCCTTAGCTAGTTGAAATAATAATGGGGTTTGGTCCCAGACCAAAATGCGACATTATTATGTTATGCAATAAACAGCTTATGACGAACAAAATCAAATCAAGCAGAGATAAATATGATCGAACCATATCATTTTTAGAATTAGGGTTTTGTGGCCTTCAAGAACATCATGGACAGCAACACGACACCTTGTAGATCCTAGATCGAGAGCCACGAGGCTCTGATACCACATGTTGATCCATGATCTAGCTCATCTAGGATATCATAACCATGATCCAGCGGAATAACAAATAATACAATCATAATTAAGAACAAGGTGTTACTACTAAACATTAAGCCTTTCATTGTATTTGATCAGGATACAAAGGCTTACTATACTACTAAGCTACTAATAAGCTAGCTACTAAAGCTAGGCGTCTTACAAAGACTTGACGCCTAGAGTACACACACACACCTTTAGGTTTACATTGTGAATTGAATGAATGATAAACCTAGACGCCTACCTCTCTTTATATACTAGAGAGGCTAGGGTTTACAAGACTTCCTGTAGAAGATAAGTATAAAATATTTAGTCTTGTAGGTCCTTCATCTTTTATATCTTTTGTCATATCAACTCAAAGTATAATTCCCAACAATCTTCCCCTAGTTGATAATGACAAAACTCATAAGCACAAGCTTCCCCTGAAGCTAATAAAGATGAAGACTTCCCCTTAATCCATGCACTCTTCCCCTTTTTGTCATATCAAATAGGGGTCTTCTGAAAATGAGCAACTTCCCCTCAAATAGTGCATGTAGTGAATCTTGAACTCAGTAGGCTCCAAGTAGTGATCAATGATGAAGAAAAACGAATAATACGAATTTGTTGAAGAAGTTGAATTTCCCAAACTTGTGTCTTATATCCTGTTTATCCACATGACGTCGAGTCTCATACCTGCTATGTATAAGTAGACCTATGTCTCTTGACAAAATCCTCATTCCTCTATTAAATGAGACACTGAGCACAATAACGTAACTCCTTAAAGTGATAGCAAATGTACGTAGTAAGCATCATAAGGTAGATCGTACACCTTTGCTAGATTCATCAAGTCTTCGTCACCGCCTTATAATCACGAACAAGTTATCTTAAAGGTGACCACTCCTTTAAGATATGATAAGAACACAAAACCTGTGAAAATCAACTACAACATCAAATAAGTAATAATCAAATGTCTTCTTCAAATAATCTCCAAAACGAGCCATAAACATCATCATCGTTCAAGATCCAAACGCGTCCGTGTTTAGGTTTCTTCTTCATTCTTCTACCATAAAACCTTGAATCCTAGATATCAAGAGCAACCCGCTCTGATACCAATTGTTGAAACCTTAATTGTAGGCTTCATAGATCGTTTTGCCCATCTAGGATATCATAACATTGATCACGCAGCGGAATAACAAATAAGAACAACAATGTTATGAACAAGGTTTTTATTCATAAACTAATAAACTATAAACTATTCGACTTTAATCAGTCGACTATGAACTATTACATAAACTAATAAGCTAACTATTAGACTCTCATTGGAGAGATCTAACTATGATGGATAATCAATACTAGACGCCTACCCCTCTTTATATACTAGAGGGGTTAGGGTTTACAAGACAAGATAAGATCAAATAAAATTAGGAAACTATAAATCAGCATTAAATACTATTTGACTAATCTTCAATCAGCATTAATGTTGATCTTTATCTTTTAGCTGAGCATTAAATACTGTTTGACTAATCTTCAATCAACATTAATGTTATTCCAGCTTTGTCTTGTAGGTCCTCCATCTTTAATATGTTTTGTCATAATCAACTCAAAGTATAATTCCCAACAATCTTCCCCTAGTTGATAATGACAAAACCAATAAGCACAAGCTTCCCCTGAAGCTAATATAGATGAAGAACTTCCCCTGAATCCATGCACTCTTCCCCTTTTTGTCATAATCAAATAGGAGTGCATGTAGATGGTAAATAAACAATAAGCTTCCCCTTAACATGTTTACCATCTCTTGAATCATGGACTTAGTAGGCTCCAAGCAGCAAATTATCAATGATGAAGAAAAACGAATAATACGAATTTGTTGAAGAAGTTGAATTTCCCAAACTTGTGTCTTATATCCTGTTTATCCACATGACGTCGAGTCTCATACCTGCTATGTATAAGTAGACCTATGTCTCTTGACAAAATCCTCATTCCTCTATTAAATGAGACACTGAGCACAATAACGTAACTCCTTAAAGTGATAGCAAATGTACGTAGTAAGCATCATAAGGTAGATCGTACACCTTTGCTAGATTCATCAAGTCTTCGTCACCGCCTTATAATCACGAACAAGTTATCTTAAAGGTGACCACTCCTTTAAGATATGATAAGAACACAAAACCTGTGAAAATCAACTACAACATCAAATAAGTAATAATCAAATGTCTTCTTCAAATAATCTCCAAAACGAGCCATAAACATCATCATCGTTCAAGATCCAAACGCGTCCGTGTTTAGGTTTCTTCTTCATTCTTCTACCATAAAACCTTGAATCCTAGATATCAAGAGCAACCCGCTCTGATACCAATTGTTGAAACCTTAATTGTAGGCTTCATAGATCGTTTTGCCCATCTAGGATATCATAACATTGATCACGCAGCGGAATAACAAATAAGAACAACAATGTTATGAACAAGGTTTTTATTCATAAACTAATAAACTATAAACTATTCGACTTTAATCAGTCGACTATGAACTATTACATAAACTAATAAGCTAACTATTAGACTCTCATTGGAGAGATCTAACTATGATGGATAATCAATACTAGACGCCTACCCCTCTTTATATACTAGAGGGGTTAGGGTTTACAAGACAAGATAAGATCAAATAAAATTAAGAAACTATAAATCAGCATTAAATACTATTTGACTAATCTTCAATCAGCATTAATGTTGATCTTTATCTTTTAGCTGAGCATTAAATACTGTTTGACTAATCTTCAATCATCATTAATGTTGATCTTTATCTTTTAGCTAAGCATTAAATACTGTTTGACTAATCTTCAATCAGCATTAATGTTATTCCAGCTTTGTCTTGTAGGTCCTCCATCTTTAATATGTTTTTTCATAATCAACTCAAAGTATAATTCCCAACAATCTTCCCCCCACAAAAGGTGGAAGCTCACAACCCCCCGCAAAACTAAAGCCTTATTAATAACACTAAGTACACGGTTTGATAAAGGTATGTTCAAGCTGCTCTCAATTTCTATCTTTTTTATTTTTAGTTTATTTTAATACAACCTTCATAGGTTCGAGCCATATTACAAGGACAGTGTATATATAATAAAAATATATATATATATAATATATATATAGTAAAAAATATTAAAAATTATTAAATATATATATATATAATATATATATATATATATAATATATAAATAATATATAGTATATATATATAGAATCTCTGTTGATGTAAGACATTAGGAGTATGACTTGGCACCACTGACGCCAAGGCCTCGTCCCACTAACACCGAACCCAAACCACTTACCAACTCGGTGCCAAGTTTTTGGCTTGCGCCAAATAAAGGTTTTGATTTTTTAATTGATTTTTGTGTTGGCTTTGTGTTTTAATTGGGTATGGTGGGTCTCAAAAGTGAGGTTTAGACTTGAGTTACTGGTGAGGGTGTTTTTGAGTGTGAGTGTGAAAAGGGAAGTGAAAAGAGGAAAAACCGAGATGACACTTAGATGACATTTTTACTTGAGCCTCTAATTATTTTTTGTTCATTTAGGAAAACCTGAGGGCTATTTATTAGGCTCATCTTGTTTTGAAAGGCTTGGTACATTAATGATGCAATTAAAGCTTGATCCCCTTTATGGATTTAGATCACTTTAATGAAGATTTACAGCCTAAGCATTAGACAATATTGTTTTGTATTTTGTAGTGTTGGTAGTAATATATATTTACACCTCAACATTAGAAATTAATTATTTTGTAAATTATTTTAGGACTAAGTTACAACGTTGGTCCCTGAAGAGTACCTGATTCGCAGGGTTTAGTAAGCTTTTACTGTTCATTTATGCTTTAACTCCCCATAGTCTATGAAACTCTCATCCTTCGTCATTTTTTCGTAACAAGCCTTAGTTTTTCTAACCACGCTTGGCACATGCCTTAAGTGTCATGGGAAAACTTGTCCTTATACAACTTATACTATTTATAGCCGAGTTCCCTCATCGGATATATCACTTACTTACTCAATTTAGTCCCCAACCAAACCCCATATCAACTAAACTTCCCCTCCACAAGTTTCCTTGCACTAATACCACAATGTTCATGTTCCATTTCGATAAAAAAACAATGGTGGTTTGTATTTGTGGTAATGAAGTTGTGGTCTGAACATCTTGGACCAACCGATACCTGGGAAAGCGATTCTTTAGATGCTCGTTATTTGTAAGTTTTAATTTGTGTTACATTGTTATTCTGTTTTCATTTATGTAAGTTTATGTTTATATTTCATGATTCCAACTATCCATTTTTGGGGTGGGTTGATGCCCTCATGTGTCTACGAAAGGTGGACATCATTCATGGTCTATTAAGGACTAGGAATCAGGTGGAAATTGTTGTGGAG
Organism: Tanacetum coccineum; assembly: GCA_026074375.1. NCBI lineage: Eukaryota > Viridiplantae > Streptophyta > Magnoliopsida > Asterales > Asteraceae > Tanacetum > Tanacetum coccineum. The sequence continues at coordinate 15,283 of BQNB010028888.1, forward strand.
ATGGCATATTTTGAGGAGCATATGCCAACACTTAAGAGACCAGGGAAAACATGAAGCACGGAGGGCCAACTTGGAGCATGAGAGAGCCAACAGGGAGCATCAGTGGGAAAATAAGATAAGGACCTATTTGATACTTACTTGGATTTTCTTCATTGCCTATATTTTCTTGCACCATTGAGTTTTTTTGGGTTAGTTTGACTAAATTTGTCAAAGTTTGACTAAACAAGTCCTCATTGAGTTAGTTTGTCTAAATTATTGAAGGTTTACAATGGTCTATGTTTTTAAACCAAGCAACACCTCAAATATGTCAAAACCATCAAATAAGTTAGTTTGACTTTAATAAACCCAAAAAAGCAAAAAATAGTTAGTTTAACTAATTTAATCCAAGTTTAATTAAATTCAGCTCCCATTGTGTTGTTCTTACAACTGTCCATTGTTAGGAACATAGAAAGTGCCGGTCTCTCAGTGACATGTAGGATCTTAGGTCGTTAGTCGATATTTACATTATATTGTAACTTGTATCCAAAATCCCTTCCAAGAGTAAACATGTACACCATCCTTCTCCTATAAAAGGATGCTTAGGAGGAAGGGATTGGGTTGGTGAAACTAATATTCCATTCTATGCATAATTATTCTCTCTAATCTCAGCCTCTCTTTAGTTTCCACCCAAGCTCTCTCTCTCTCTCTCTCCCTCTCTCTCTCTCTCTAAAACTCTAGATTATATTGTGTGTGATTGATATATTGTATGATCTATAATTGGTATCAAGAGCCATAGGATGATCTAGTGGTGTTTGTGTGTGTTTTTGATATTGTTTTGGTCACATTTTTTGTTCATACAAAATAAGCTACACGAAAATAATTAAACTTTAAGCTTTTGTGGTTAAAATTAATAGAGTTTGGACTTTTATCAAAGGTATATCAATATTAAACCTTGTTTTGCAAAAAGAACGGATTAAAAACATCAAAATTGTGTTCTTTACATTTTTTTTGTGTTTTGGGTGTTTTCGAAAACCTGCAGATTTGGGTGGATTTTTAGCAAAAATTAGAAAGTTGAGGATATTGAAATTTGTGGATTTGGACAAAAACCTGAGGATTTGAAAAGCTGCGGAAATCATAAAAAACCTGAAGATTTGAAAAGCTGTGGAAATCATTAAAACATGAGGATTTGAAAGCTACAAAAATCAAACTTGAGGATTTGAAACCTGTGAAAATCAAACCTGAGGATTTGAAACCTATGAAAATCAAACCTATGGATTTGAAACCTGCAAAAATCTTTTTTGTGTATATAAAACCTACGGATTTGCTTTCTAAGAACACTATTCACCTTAATTAAAACACGAAATCATTTAAACACTTAACCATCATCATTACAAGACCACATAACACTTCCTAATCATCAAATCAATTCTTATATCATTACACATAATCATCAAAACATCAATTCATCATGTCTATATTTGTTGAAACTGTTCTTGCTGCTGGAGCTCAAAACCGACGATCTATGCTATAGAAAGGCGAATACGATACTTGGAAAAGTCGTATGTTGTTGTATTTTGAAGGGAAAGAACATGGAGATATGTTACTTGATTCCATTCTTAAGGGTCCGTTTCAATACAAAGTGAAAGAATTTGTAGCAAATGAAGCATTAGGAATACCTACTGAAACTAGGTGTAGACTTTCAAGGACTTATCTCATAAAGAAAAGATCAGAAAAGAATGTGATATTCGAGCTAAAAACATCATTCTTCACAGAATTCCAATGACATCTACACTTTGTTGAATCAAAAGAAGATAGCCTATGAAATCTGGCACATGGTCAAAGAGCTAATGGAAGGAACCGAGCTAACCAAGCAAGAAAAAGAGTCAAAATTGACAGATGAATTTGACAGATTTACTTTAGAGAAAGGAAAGGCAATTCATTCATACTACATAAGGTTTTCTAAGTTGATGAATGATATCAATATCATTACGCTTGACATGGCACCACTCCAAGTGAATACCAAGTTTGTTAATCATCTCCAGCCGAAATAGAGTAGATTTGTGACTGGTGCTAAACAAGCCAAGGAACTTTATAAAGTTAGCTTTGATCAACTGTATGCATACCTCAAACAGAATGAACCAGATGCAAACGAAGTTCGTGAAATGAAAGCTAGATTTCCATATCCACTTACACTGATAACAAATACCGACAATCCACCACCATCTTACTCAAGCTACAAGTCACAATATAATCCACCAATGCCAGTTACTGCTCAACAACAACCATACATTACACAACCATCATATGAACCACCTGCTGGTTACCAACAACCACCTGCTATTTATCAACAACCATCAACTAGGCCTATATCACCAGATTCAGGATTTGTAGTACCAACCTTCTTACCCATGGATGATCCAATAACAAGTTTAAACAAGGCTATGATGTTTCTCACCACTGCTATATCTTCAAGATACCCTCCAACCAATAACCAACTAAGAACATCATCCAATACTAGAATTCAAGCAAATATTCAGGATGGAAGGGTAGTTGTTCAGAACGTTAAAGGCAGACAAACTCAGTAGATAAACGGAAAATATTATGGTAATAAGAACAGTTGAGGACTTAAGTGCCAATCCACCAAGGCTGATAAAACTTTATAACTGTAGATGGGAAGGGCATTATACTAAACAGTGTACAACAAAGAAGAGGGCTAAGGACTCTGAATGGTTCAAGGAAAAGATGTTGCTAGCACAAAAACAAGAGGCGAGGATTAAGATTAATGATGATCAACAGGATTTCTTAGCTGATGGATTGGAAGCTTCTAACTCAGATTGTAAGGAACTAAAACTGAATGCCACTTCCATCCTAATGACAGAGAAGGTAGACACTTATGATTTAGTAGTTGATGATGCACCGACTGCTAGTGAATCTTCATGGCAAAGCTGTCACCTACTGGTTCTTTTAATGGGGCTGAAGTTGGTCTATCGTATGATTCAGACATCTTATCCGAGGTACCCATTATGACATTTACCATGCGAATAATATGTTTAATCCTTTTGTACAGGAATTTCTAGCTTCTGAACAATTAGTTTCTATTAATGACACGTATGTGGATTTTCTAAGTCATAGTAATGTTATTTTTCACAATCCATATCTGGATAATAATGAAAATGAAGTTGTTCAAGAGATGACTTCTCTTGCGCAAAATGACGTTGCTATTTTGTCATTAATTGAGAACATGCAACACGAATTTCTTGGTGTAACACGGTCAATCTAGAATCTAAGAAAGTAAATGAACAATTGACCATTGAGCTTGATAGATACATAAAAAAATCAAAGTTTTTGAATATGAAAAGAAAAATCAACTTGTTTTCGCATCAACTAAAAAGAATTTAGATTCTCAAATGATAAAAATGATTGTTAAATATAATCACAAGGAAAAAGCTTTTAATAAAGAAATTCTTACCTTAAAACGAGAAATTTCTTTTATAGTTGAAAAGAACTCATCCTTAAAAAATAATTTGGAAGTTTTGAAACAAGAGTCAACAAAACGAGAAGATAAGTACCTCAATGAGGTTTTGGATTTACAGAACAAGAAAAAGAAATTGGAAAACATTGTTTACAAAATAGGTCAAAAATTTTCAAATAATGCACATGTTAACCAAACCACAAGTTTTTTTACGATAATTCAAATAAAACGGCTTTTGGTTATCAAAATCCTCTATATCTCAAGAAAGCTCAAAGAATACAACTAGTGTTTTATGATGGAAATACTTTAGCCAAAAAAACGTGCATCTATATTTGTGTTTGATTATGAAGAGACATTGATTTTAGCCGAAGAGAGTCGATTAAAAATGAAAATAAAGCAAGATGAACATAATGACAAATTGGTTGATTATTCAAAGTTAAATATGCTTTATGAATACTTTGTTCCTCAAAAACAAATGAGTACATAACAAGATTATTGGCTTCCAGATTCTGAACCTTTAATTATACATGATAAACTTGTAAAGATAGTTCTAAAACAACTTCCCAAAACCAGTAAGGTAAAAACGTTTTTTCGAAAGGCTAAAAATCAACTTGATACTTTTAATAAAGTGATCAAAGAAAAAAATGATGATTATTGTGCTTAATTAGGGAGATGTTGGAGTTCATCATGTTGAAGAAGCATATGAGGAGGATGCAATACCTTTTGTTACCGATCTTAGAAAATCGTTAACTACATTTAAACAAGATTTACACAAAGAGATTTTTGAAATGAAACACATTTTTGATGGAATGGAAACTAAGGTCGATGAATGTTTTGTAAAACAGAAATAATTTGAGATTGAAAAGAAACAACTTTTAATCGAAAATGATATAATATGTACATTTTTGCGTTTTGTAAATGGAGTTGATGTTTCTTCTGATGTGTCATGTTTGTTCATTGATAACTATGCTAAATGTGAAAGTCTTGAAACTGATCATTTCAATCAAAGAGAAAAAGTTTATAACAAGTCATCTAATGAGCTTTCGACACGATTTGCGAAACTTGAGGACTATTGCATTTCTCTTGAACTTTCTTTGCAGCATAATAAAGAGAAAATGATTTGTAATGAATCTTGAAAAAAGCATGATGCTTCTTTGATATCATAAATCAACAACAAATCTTTTGAAATAAATGATCTGAAAGCTCAGTTGCAAGAAAAATCAATTGTAGTTGACGAGTTGAAACAACTATTAGCTAAGTTGAAAGGAAAGAGTCAAGTGACTCAATGTGAAACACCATTAAATGATCCTAGGATTCAGAAACTTGAGGATGAGAACGTGTCACTAGCTTTTCAGGTTTCCTCCTTAGTAAAGGAAAGAGAGCACATTAAAAAAGTTAGTATATAAAAATCATTATGCTTCAATCAAGCAGACACGGGCTCAAAACAAACTTAAAATTGACTCTTTGCAACATACACTTAATGATCTGATTTTGGTAAATGCTAAGTTAAGAGTAAAGTTACAAGCAAAGTTTTCTAAACAACTAGTGAATCAGAAAGGTATGAGTGTGAATACTAAGTTTGCAAAACCTTCAACTTCAGGAACTAAACTTTATGCCGTAACTCCGTTTTCAAAAAACTTGGTTTATTCCCAAGGTTTTTGAAAAAAAATGATTTGTCAAAAATAATCACTTCACACTTAAATACCAATAAGGTAATTGAGAAATGCACCAAAGTTCTTGAACCTGGTCTGCTTAGGATTGAGTCGGAACCAATCAACGCATACTTTAGGAACAATAAGGTAGTGCATCAAGATTACCTAAACATCACTAAAGAGCACATAGCAACACTTCAGGAATTGTTAGAATGGGCTAGAATCAAGATTATGCTTATAAGTTTGCTCAACGAATTCAAGAACTGTTAGTGTATGTTTGTGCCTCATGCCCTTTTGCACAAAGCAGGAATGAAAAGTGGGCTCCTGCAATGTGTCATAGGAAGAACAACAAGCCTAGGATAAACACATCAAATTTGAGTGAATCTGTTGTTAATAAAACACAAAAACATCTCGTGAAGCAGAATACTCAAAAGACTGGCCAAACTTTATTGCCTTCTACAGGAAAAGTAAGCTATACTAATGTTAGCAGATCACATACTAAGAGCAATACAAGGAACGATTGGATCCAACGAACATCAAATAGTAGCTCAAAGAGTAAAGTAGAATTTCACCATATGAAGTTTAAGTCTATTTCAAATAAGAACAATCATGTTTCTGACTGTAATGAAAATGTTAAGAATGTTGTGTTGAAATCAAATTCTAAAAATGTTTGCTTAACATGTGATGAATGTTTGTTTTCTGCAAATCATGATGCGTGTGTTGTTAATTATCTGAATGATGTGCAAAAACGTAACAAGGCTAAATCAGTTAAACAAAAAGAAAAGATTGAATGGAATAGACTAGTAGGATATTTACCACTATAGGTCATAAATGGATACCCACATGAAGAACTTTTAGTTTGTTAGGAAATTAGTGCCCTCTTATCAAAATCACTCCTGCCACTATAGTGCCTTCAGGGAACAGACTTCAAACCATAAGAATTCCAGCTATAGCACCCACAAAACATACAAGAATTAGATATTCCAATGCTAGGATTTCTCTTACAAAGGCCTACATAAATTGTTATGGTCATCCATTCAATAAGTATGATTTTAGTCTTGTAAGGAAGTCTGATGTTCCGAAACAACCATCCTGGAACTTTGGATATCTAGGAGAAACATAGGATTGCTAATAATTTGGAACCCAATCAAAAGTTGGGGATCCAAAAAAATTTCCAATTTTCCATTTGTTCTATGCTTTTTTATACAGATTGTAGAAATAGTTCTTTGGTACTTGGATTCTAGTTGTTCTAAACACATGACTGGACAACGAGATAAACTCATCAATTTTGTTTCCATGTTCATTGATGAGGTGTCATTTTATACGTTTAGCCCCCTAAATCGTGCATTTATGCCCAAAAATATGTACTTAATCGTTCCTTTTCAGGTATTTCACATTTGGAAGAATTACACATGACTTGGGCTCATTTTGAGAAGAAACAGACAAGACTACGAACTTACACCAACATCTCTCAAGATAATGTTCTCAGCAGCTGGAGACGGCGTCACAAATTCAACGTGACACTGTCACAATGAAGACCAAGACGGCGTCACAAGATCTCACGACGGCGTCAGAGCACATGACCCAACCCATTATCTAGAATATTCTCTTTCATGACGGCGTCACGACTAAAACGCGACGCCGTCACAATGATTTTCCTATATATACAAACCCGAATTTAGGGTTTTGAGTGTGTAACTTTAGAATAAAAAGAGGGTATGAACCCTAGTTCGTTTAGCAGCTGTTAGGGACGATTTTAGGGCCTAAAAACCCTATTGTACTTCCTTCAATTCATGTTCTAATCAAGTAAGACTTATTTAATCATTCAATATGTCTTGTTGTGTGATTCTTATCTGTTCTTGCTTTATCTATAACATGCTTGGCTAAACCTCCTATTGTGTTTATTTATGATTGTATGAAACCTAGAATGTAGATCTTAGTGGTGTTGCTTCTTGTGATGGATATGCATGTTAGGTCTTAGAAAACCAGCTTTTGTCTGTATCGCTGTTGATATGTCTAGGAAAACATGATTGTGTAGAAAGGATACCATCGGGTAACAGTCTTCATACTACCTTGCCCCTTATATGGTTGATCCACTCTTAATATATTTCACATGCATTTAATATACTCTTAGGGGCCTTGTAATAGTCTTCATACTACCTTACTTGTGCGTTGCCTTAACGGAATATTAAATAGACGGCGGGTTCGTGTAATTCATTCATGACTTAGGAAATAATTACATAGATCATCACAAGTGTGACAAAGCAACAACACTAGGAGAAGCAATCTAGGGAGTAATACATGATTAAATAAACACAATCTTTTATTATTGTTATCACCAGTAGCGTTGTTAATATTTAGTTTAATAGCTAAAACCAACCAACCTCTCAAATATATGATTTACTTGCTTTCCATAAAATATAAAAATACAAAAATAATCTTCTCTCAACTCTTAGAATTCTGTTAGACCGTGATCAAGCCTTCCCAACCTATTCCCCGAGTGAACGATAACAACCCCCCGAGTCTTGCCTATACTACTACTACAATGATTAGGTGCTCTGCCTAGGGAGTTGTAAAACTTCGTGTAGAAGTCTAACGACGACCGCATCAAGTTTTTTGCGCTGTCGCCTGGGGAATAGTTAGGTTTTGATCATAGTTTAGCTTAGTTCTACTTGCTTGAATCCTTTCAAGTGAGATTTTAATGCCTTTCATCAGCTTTCTTGTAGTCTATCTTTTTCTTTGTGCCCTTTGTTCGTAACATTTGTAAATTTGTAAATTATAATGAATAGGTATGGTTATTCTAGCGTAGGTAGGGTTGATGTATTCTTCCGTAATCAACTCTTGGTGTTCCAACAACATCAAGATGAATCTCTTTATGATTTGTTCGTTTTAAAGACATGATCCAAAAAGTCCTGAATCATGGCCTTAGTATATAGACCCTAATTGAAATCTTTCTTAAACATCTTGACTCGTTATCCCGTCATATCATCAATTTAACAGCAGAATGGGATCTTAGGAAGTTTAGTGATATAGTAGCATGGTATGCCATTAAGGATTGTGCACAACATGATAAAAAATGTAGCAACCCAACAAGCGCTATTTCTGACCAAACAATAACAAATTTAAAGGATCAATTGGCTGGGAATGAGGTGGTTAGAGTTAAGATACCTAAGTGCATGCCATGGTTAGATGCATATGATGAGCCTATAGGTGATCTAGATACGATGAAGGATGAAGTAGATAATCCAAACCCACAAAGTACCCCACAAGTCCTACCATCATTTGAGGAATACACACCGCCCGTGACTTACCCGTAAGAAGTAGAAGAGACTTTAGGAATCTCGATAGAGGTAGAACCCTTAGACAAACCACAACTAGGAATTTAAAGCAGTTTCTTTTCTAGGAAGAAGAGTTAATCACCTGTTAGTCCAAAAGAAGTAGAGAAGGTTAGGACTAAAGATTCACACCAATTAGGACATATATTTCAACAAATTTTCCAACATTTGCTCCTTCTCACAACAATGGTATGTATCGTTACTATCACCCGCACTTGAACTCGAGTGTAGGGGAACCCTCTCCTTTGTCTGTTAAATAAGGCTAGAGTCAGGCTCGTGACTCGAACAAAAAACAAGCGCTTCTTGGGAGGCAACCCAATTTACTTTTCTTGCAAATTAGGAGTGTCGTATGTGTTTTAATTCTTCATAGTTTGTTTTATTATGTTTGAAGTATATTGTAATCATGCTTTGTTTGTCTTTAACCTCGTTTTAATTTCAATCAAAGGTATTTTGCAAATAATAAGTGTAGGGGAATTTATCCGGCTTTTGAGCCAAGTTCAAGCATGTTAAATAGATTGTTTAGATTAATTCGCGTTAGTTTTGAGTCATATGATTGAATTGTAAAATCTCAGGTTTTATGCAGCTATTCGTACAGGAATTAACTTATGGAATCAAGTGCAGAAAATTTTTCATCAAAAACAAAAATTTTGTTTTCACAGAACGTGGAGACGGCTTTACGATTTACATGCGACGCCGTCACCACGACACCTGTGACGGGGTCACGTAAACCCAGACATCGTCAAACGCCCAGGTCCAGAAAACTTAGAGTTTTTAATTATTTTTGAAAATAAAACTTGCATAACATTTAATATATTTATTCTTCTGCTATAAACCTGCAAAACCTAATGAGTTTAACAATTCTCTCATCCTATCTTTACTGCTTTATCGAGCCAAACCCTAAATTTACATTGTATATTTGTTTATCGCACATTTTATGCTTGGTGTAGTTGTCTTTGTCTTTGTCTTTGATTACTGGTTATATATGATGAGAAGAAGCTTGGAAGTTCTTAGGAAGTTTCATTGGATGATTCTTGGAGGACGATTTAACCAGTTTTCGCATGTTTCTTCTCTATTATTGAGCAAACCAAGGGAGTACTAGTTTCTTTTCCTTGTTTTCTTTTCCCTTTATTCTTTTTTACGGGTACTTCTATAGAACATTAGGGACAATATTCAACTTAAGTGTAGGGGGAAATAAGCCTTAGAAACTATTTTTTCATTTGCCATTTGCTTTGTCCTTAAAATGATAGGTAATATATCAAAACATAGCATAAAAAGGTGATTTTTATCAAAAAAAAAAATTATGATACATGCCGATGAAAACCGAGTATTAATAGCGTCTCATGGATAGGAATTTATATAACTAGCACAATAACCCTCAGAATTCTACCCCAAAAATGTAAGGTTCGCTTTTAGATCTATAGGAATTCGGGTATATATTATTGATACCCATGATAGTTTATACCTTTAGATTTCTTGAGTTAAGGAGTGAGCAGGCACATGTGTCTATTCCGTCGTTATGGATGTGTACATGTGGTCTTCGTCGCCTTTTTTGGACCAATGAGATCGGTATTAAATTATATGAGTGTACTAGTAGCATATTAAATTCTAGAACTTGTTATTGTGATGCGTCCCGAGACCGCATAGTAAGTATTAGGATTTGCTTGATAAGAGGCATTAGGATTAACCCATGTTTTAAACATGTAATTGTTATAATGGTCACACCGATCATATAACTATCCCACACCCTTGCCATGCACTCATTATTAGTGTAGGATACCCCTAGTATAACCCTCTGAGCCTATTCTTTTTTCACAGTTCTCGTAATTTTCTGGTGAATTCCAGATTATTAATGAAGAGTATTGTCACCCTTGAACAAATTGTTACACCCAAATAGCCTTAGCCTACCATGCATGTACTCACCTTTAGTACATTATTATGTTTAACCCAAGTTAATTATTTGAGTACATGGTTGCTAAGTCCTTATCCTTATAAATACAGTTTTGGGATAATTGGGATTCATGGTAGTATTTATTTCGTAGAAGAATGGGGAAGAAAAGTTAAGTTAATACCCCCATATGTTTGTCAAATGATCTCCATGTTATTTTGATCCACCTCAAATTGGGTCATTAGATAGATTGTAAATATCGAGCATGTAAAAGCTCAATTGTAGGGGTACATGTTATAAACCCCATGTGATATATTATGTTATTAAAAAAAATGAGAAAAGAAAAAGAAAGAGATTGATGTAGAGTTATGTAGAGTTTGTAGATCTTCGTCTAAGTCTTGGTAGCAACCAAAGCATAGTGTATTTGTATAAAGAATTAGCTAACCCTTCCACTCCAAATTCACACAAAGCTACCCAAATGTATCCCATCCGTTTCTGTTTCCATTATATGTTATCTTACACATACACCGCACAACCCTTTAAAAGACCTCTTAGATAGTAATGAATAATACTTGCACCTAGCGGTGGAGGCTTGATCCTTTACCAAGCGTATGTTAATTTATATGTTATAACAGGTAATGAGTGTTGATTTTCCGTTTCCCTCATATGTTATAATTTATTATACAACCGAGTAAAAGAGAGAATCCCCAAACACTTATGTGAGGTGCTAGTATATATTTTCCATGCTTTGTTTTGTTCTAGGTAGGAAAAGCCCATTTGCTTGAGGACAAGCAAATCCCAAGTGTAGGGGTATTTGATGAGGTGTCATTTTATACACTTTTTCGGGGTCGTTTAACCCCCTAAATCGTGCATTTATGCCCAAAATAGGTACTTAATCATTCCTTTTCAGGTATTTCACATTTGGAAGACATTTGGAAGAATTACACGTGACTTGGGCTCATTTGGAGAAGAAACCGGACAAAACTACAGACCTACACCAACATCTCTCAAGATAATGTTCTTAGAAGCTGGAGACGGCATCACAAATACAACGTGACGCTGTCATAACAAAGACCAAGACGGCATCATAAGATCTCATGACAGCGTCAGGGCACATGACCCGGCCCATTATCTAGAATATTCTCTTTCATGACGGCTTTACGACTAAAACGCGACGCCGTCACAGCGATTTTCCGATATATACAAACCCAAATTTAAGGTTTTGAGTATGTAACTTTAGAATAAAAAGAGTATACGAACCCTAGTTTGTTTAGCAGCTGTTAAGGACGATTTTAGGGCCTAAAAACCCTATTGTACTTCCTTCAATTCATGTTCTAATCAAGTAAGACTTATTTAATCATTCAATATGTCTTGTTGTGTGATTCTTACTTGTTCTTACTTTATTTATAACATGCTTGGCTAAACCTCCTATTGTGTTTATTTATGATTGTATAAAACCTAGAATGTAGATCTTAGTGGTGTTGCTTCTTGTGATGGATATGCATGTTAGGTCTTAGAAAACCAGCTTTTGTCTGTATCGCTGTTGATATGTCTAGGCAAACATGATTGTGTAGAAAGGATACCATCGGGTAACAGTCTTCATACTACCTTGCCTTTTATATGGTTGATCCAATCTTAATATATTTCACACGCATTTAATATACTCTTAGGGGCCTTATAATACTCTTCATACTATCTTACTTGTGAGTTTCCTTAACGGAATATTAAATAGCCGACGGGTTTGTGTAATTCGTTCATGACTTAGGAAATAATTACATAGATCATCACAAGTGTGACAAAGCAACAACACTAAGAGAAGCAATCTAGGGAGTAATACATGATTAAATAAACACAATCTTTTATTATATTGCTATCACCGGTAGCGTAGTTAATATTTAGTTTAATAGCTAAAACCAACCAACCTCTCAAATATATGATTTACTTACTTTCCATAAAATATAAAAATACAAAAATAATCTTCTCTCAACCCTTATAATTCTGTTAGACCGTGATCAAGCCTTCCCAACCTATTCTTTGAGTGAACGATAATAACCCTCCTAGTTTTGCCTATACTACTACTACAACGATTAGGTGCTCTGCCTAGGGAGTTGTAAAACTTCGTGTAGAAGTCTAACGATGAACGTATCATTCATTGGTACTGTCAGATTCGGCAATGATCATTTTTCAGCAATTATAGGCTACAGAGATTTGTAGATTAGGAATAGTTTGATCTTACAGGTATATTACGTTGAGGGACTTGGTCATAATCTATTTTCAGTTGGGTAATTTTGTGATTCGGATCTTAAAGTAGCATTCAGAAAACACACTTGCTTTGTATGAAACTTGGAAGGTGTTGATTTACTTTTAGAATCTCATGGTTTAAATCTTTAAACTATCTCACTAGAGGATATGATGAAGTAGTCACCCATCTGTTTATTATCCAAAGCCTCAAAAACAAAATCATGGTTATGGCATCGAAGATTGTCACATTTAAACTTCGATACTATCAATCAGCTTAAAAAAGAAGATCTTGTCAAAGGGTTGCCAAAGTTGAAATATGCACAATATCACTTATGATTAGCATGTCAGTTGGGTAAGAGTAAGAAAGAATAACATAAACCCAAACCTAAGCCAAGTACAAATGAAAGGCTTATGCATATGGATCTTTATGGACCAATGTGAGTGGAAAGCATAAATGGGAAGAGATACATCTTGGTTATTGTTGATGACTTTTTAAGGTTTACATGGGTAAAATTTTTAAGAACCAAAGATCAGATTCTAGAGGTTATGATTAAAATTTTGAAAAAGCTTAAGTCTGCAAGCAATGGTCAAATATCTTTGTACAAATAACGGCACATAATTTATTAATCAGACATTAAGATCGTACATGGAAGATGTTAGAATCACTTATCAGACGTCAGTTGCAAGAACTCCACAACAGAACGGTGTCGTTGAAAGGCAGAATCAGACTTTAGTAGAGGCTACACGGATTATGCTTATCTTTTCAAATCTCCATTATTTCTATGGGCTGAAGCTGTAACTACTGCTTGTTATACTCATAACCGTTCCCTAATTCACACTCGATACAACAGAAAACCATATGAACTGCTTTGAAACCGTAAACCAGATCTTAAGTTTCTTCATGTTTTTGATGCACTGTGTTATCCAACCAATGACAATGAAGATCTTGGAAAACTCAAACCGAAGGCAGATATTGGTATTTTTATTAGTTATTCTCCATCAAATAAGGCTTAGCGGATTTACAGCATGAGAACATGAATGATCATGGAGACGATACATGTACAGTTTGATGAGTTAACCCAAATGGATTCTGAACAATTCAGTTCAGGACCCAAGCTTCGACCATTGACTTCTGGACATATCAATTCAGGACTCGTATCAAACTAGACTGCTTCAACATCAGCTAAACCTCCCTTAAAGAATGATTTAGATTTGTTGTTTCAACTGATGTTTGATAAGTACTTCAAACCTTCACCAAGTGTTGTATCTCTGACTACTTTCACTGTAACTCTACCACAAGATACAACCAGGGCTTCTTCTTCTATTTCCATTGATCAAGATGCTCCATCTACAAGTATTACACCAATCACTACAGAAACAATAACTCTAATTCATTCAACCAATGTTGAAGAACCAAATTAAGAAAATGAAGATACAGAGTTTGATAGTGACACTTTTACAAATCCTTTGCACCATCTGAGACTAGTCCTGCTGAATCATCATCAAGGATAGTCAACTCATCAAATATGCATACCTTCAATCAACCACTTTCTCATACTAGAAAATGGACTAGAGATTATTCGTTAGTAACGATCATTGGAAATCCCTCAAAACCTGTTTCTACAAGACAACAACTCAAAACCGATGCCATGTGGTGCTATTTTCATGCTTTCTTAACAAAATTTGAGCCTAATAATTACATAGAAGCCATAAAGGAATCTAGCTGGATAGAAGCCATGCAAGAGGAGATTCAAGAGTTTGACAGACTTCAAGTGTGGGAGTTAGTACCAAGACCATCCAACACCATGCTCATTGCTCTTAATTGTATCTTCAAGGTTAAATTGGATGAATATGGAGGTATGTTAAAGAATAAGGCTATGTTAGTAGCAAAGGGTTATCGTTAGGAAGAAGGGATTGGCTTTGAAGAGTCGTTTGCACTTGTAGCACGAATTGAAGCCATCATAAGTTTCATAGCATATGATGCTCATAAGAATATGACGACTTATCAGATGGACGTAAAGACATCATTTCTGAATGGGGTATTAAAGGAAGAGGTGTATGTAAGTCATCTAGAAGGGTTTGTGGATCAAGATTATCCTAATCATGTATGCAGATTGAAGAAAGCTCTTTATGGTTTGAAACAAGCTCCACGTGCCTGGTACGAGATGCTCTCCAAATTCCTTCTTAGTCAGAAATTCGTCAAAGGTGTAGTTGATCCGACATTGTTCACATGGATGGATGGGAAAGATCTAAAGCTGGTACAAATTTATGTTGACGACATAATTTTTGGTTCCACTAATCCTATTTTCTGTAAACTGTTTGCAAAAGAAATGAGCTCACGTCTTAAGATGTCGATGATGGGAAAAATGTCATTCTTTTTAGGGTTACAAGTTTCTCAGAATCCTAGAGGCATCTTCATTAATCAGTCAGACAATGCTCTTGAAATGCTTAAAAAATACGGTTTAGAAAACTGTGATGCTGTTGACATTCCCATGGTGGAGAGGTCAAAACTTGATAAGGATCCACAAGGGACTCAAGTTGACCCTACTTGTTATCATAGTATGGTTGGCTCCCTTATGTTCCTCACTGCTAGTCGTCTTGACCCAGTATTTGCTGTCTACATGTGTGCCCGGTATCAGGCGAAGCCTACCGAAAAGCACCTAATTGCGGTTAAAAGGGTCTTTCGGTACCTAAAAGGAACCATTAACATAGGTCTGTGGTCTTTTAAGGACACCAGATTTGGACTAACAGCTTTCACAGATGCAGATCATGCAGGTTGCCAAGATACAAGACGAAGTACTTCGGGAAGTGAACAATTTTAGGATAAAAGCTAGTCAGCTGGTCGTCCAAGAAACATAAATCAACTGTGATTTCTACTACAGTAGCAGAGTACGCTTCGTTGTCTAGTTGCTGTGCACAAATCTTCTAGATGTGTTCACAGTTGACCGACCATGGATTCGACTTCAACAACATCCCTATTGTACTACGACTCCAAGAGCGCGATTGCCTTATCTTGCAACACTGTTGAACATTCACGGAAGAAGCACATTGCAGTTCGCTACCATTTCATCAAAGAGCAAGTTAAGAATGGAGTGGTTGAGCTTTACTTTGTCAAGACCGCATACAAACTGGCACATATCTTTACAAAAGCACTCAAAAGAGAACGCTTTGAGTTTCTACTTAATCGCCATGGAATGCATAGCATTACAACAGAAAAGCTCAAGAGTCTTTCTGAGTCCAATGAAGAGTAATCTTATTACTACTTCTTGTATTCTTTGTATCATATGTAAATATTTTATCAACAAGCTCAAAAAGATTTTCATTTTTTCTATAAATATTTTACAAAAACATAATACAAAATTTTAAAATCTGAAAAAGAAAATATAAAATTAGAAAATTTAAAACCTAAAAAATAATCTTTTTGACATGTCTCTCGGCATCGATAATATTTACGTCCATAGAAATGTCATTCAATAATGACACAGGGAAATAAATAAAATCCTAACAAGATTTTAAATGTTTTAAAACATGTATTTTCTATTTCTTCTATGGTTTGTTATCACATGTCAGATAACAACCCGATCTTCAGATAAAAGGAAAATGTACGTTTCAGTGTGTTTATCATTCTTAACAAAAAGAGAAATCTTTTCGGTCTTAAACTAATTAATCATAATATTCAAAAATTTGAAGCTCTAGAAAAATGGCTTGTGTACAAATCAGTGCACAACTCGTGCTCCTCAAGAAAAGAAAAATGTACGTGTCAATGCATTTATTCTTTAAAAAGAAGAGAAATCTTATTTGACCCAAACAATTTTCCTTAAAATTGATTTTATAAAAATGTTCGGGTCAATCATTTTTCAAAAAGTTTGAATATAAAGATCAAATTCTTCATCAGAAAAAGTTTCTTAAAAAAAAATTCAAACTCTCAAACAAATCCAAGAAACCTTTAAATAGGCTACGGGTCTTTGTTCGAGAAAGAGACAGTGCTTTAAAATAATGTTTTTCACAAGGACTTACAAGAAAATTTGAACATTCAAACAACTCCAATAAATCTTTAAATAGACTACGGATGTTTGTTTGACAGGGAGAAATGAGATTTCGAATATACAAGTCACAATGTTTTCAATTAAATGTCTTACACAAAGTCATGAAATGTAAAGGAAAAAGTTTTTTTTTAACTTAACTGGCCGTAATTTAAGGGGAGTTAATTTATTTTAACTCCAAAGGCTTAATGTGTCTTAATTTAATAAATTTTGAGACTTAGAAATAATTTGAAAATAAGTGGTTAAGGCATAGAAAACTACAAGGACTTAAGTTGTCAACTCATCTTAGTTTTATATGCCTTAGGAAAACTTAAATATGAGTTTGAAAGAAGTTTCAAACCACATGGACTAGTACTGCCAAGTTGCAAAAGTTTTTTTTTTGATAAAACTTCCCACAAACCTGCGTTTTTATTCATACTCCCAGATTCACAAAAACAAAAAACGCACCTTTTCTTATCATTTTCGCACAAATCCAACCTTGTTTAAAAAATCGATTTTAGATCAAAGGTAAAACACAAAGATTGTTCATTACATTATTCTTAACTCATATATCAAACGGATTAGATTAATTTTTAGTATATCTTTTGAATTTTCTTGATTTAAGGTTAGGATTCATCATTTTAAAATTTGTGTTCTAATCTAATTTACCATAGGGCTTTGATATATTTTTAGGGTGATTAAGCTTGTGCCAATCCCTTTTTTGTTTAATTTTAACATATAGTTGAGTTATGGATGATCTTTAAGGACGAAAATATGCGAAAATCATACGGAAGATGTTTAAATGTTTTCTAAGTGTTATAGTATACTTAGAAATGTTTATTTATGTGATTAGAAGGTTTGTTTGATAAGTGGAAACACAGTGTTCTTGTGGTTATGGTATTCTTTGTGTGAAAATGGTTCGAACCATTTAGGGTAACCATTTTAAATGTGTTTGTTGTGGTTTATACAAGTGTATATTAAGTGTTTATATGCTTGATAACAACTAGCAAAGATGTTTGAAACCAAAAATAAGTTGGGTATATGTGCTTGCGTTAGGACTCGAAAACATAAGAAAAATGGTGCAAGTTTGTTAGATTTAATGTGTAAATGCTTTAGTCATGATTGTTTGTGATTAAATGTGCTGGTTTATGAAAGTTGAGGTTCCAATTCCTCATGTTAATATGCTTAAAACATGCAAAAATGTCATAATGAAAACTTGCGGAAATGGGCTTCGAAAACACAAGGAAATAGAAATTGCATAATCTGTGGAAATGGTTAGTGCAAATCAAAATGACTTTGAAAAACATGCAGAATTGGCTTTTGAAAATATGTGGAAATGGCTTTCAAAACCTACAAAAATGACTTTTCAAAACCTGCGAAAATGGTTGTCAAAACCTATAGAAATTAATTACAAAAACCTGCGGAAACGGAGTATTAAACCTACGTAAATTGAACGAAAAAACCTGCGGAAATGCTTTCATAAATCCTGTAAAAATGAACTTGCTGACTGTTGACTTTGACTTTGACTTTTTGACTTTGACCAAAGTTGACTGTTTGACCACGTGCTTTATAGGACTTTACTGATCACATTCAAATGTGTTGTTTCGTGATTAAATGAATACAATCCAATCCGTTTCTGTGGAAATGTCAAATAAAATTAAGAACAAATACTTCTATATTGAAAAGCGCATCAGCGATCAAAGCTACATCCGGTCTATAGTAATCTAATACCGCGTTAGTGGTCGAGTGACCATCCGTTTGATATATAAGAGTGTTTAAAGATTAACTATATTTCTCATTTATACGTGTTATAATCATTATATATCTTTCAATATCACCACAATGCACCAGGGTATTACTCGTAATCGTAATACTCATATGTTACTCCCAGGAGTACATCCACCGGTGAAAGGTCTGCTACACATGTGCTTGTAGTGTGTGTAGTATTATGAGGCATCTTAATTTTACTTGAGATATTTTCATAAAATCTAATAGTCATGATGTATACAGATCCAATAAACTTTATTGCTACATATTTTTATATATTAATGTCTATTGTTTTTCAAAAACACTGTTGGTGCAACATTGATTAGGATCTCCATTATATTTTAATGATGTAAATAAACGTTCACAACACTTACTATTACAAATGATAGCCAAAATCCGGAAAACCGGGAACTATGTTCCTGGCGCGTCAGTGCGTGGTTCAGCGCCCCAGGTGCTGTCCCTTATTTGCGAATTTTGTTTTGTTGACTTTCCTCTTACCCGACACATGTGGAAACTTCAATAAAGGCATGTACATGATACTTGAGCATTTGGTAACACTCCAAATAAGATTTAGACTTAGAGATGAGCAAAAAAATCCTCCCATTTTTAACAAAATGCCAACTCAAATATTTTACCAATTGCCTCTAACCAAGGCTGAAACTTCTTTCTAAACCTAGTATGAATATACTTTCAACATACCATAAAATGAAAGTATCCATTTGACCTTAATCCAGATTTATGTTGTTTATGTAACGGGTTTTACTCCCTTTTTGGTCAAACAAAGTCAAATGTCACTTTGCCAAAACGCATCATTTCCTGTTATGGGATATGCTTTACTTGAGATGCAAATCACTTAGCTTGTTTTCATCAAGATGATTAGCGATCAAATCTATTGTTGATAATCATGGATTAAAGTCTAAATGACTAATTGAGTTTGTGGTATTTGAAGGTTAATCTGACTTTGATCCTTCCTACATTTTTCTATATAAATGATTTACAAAATCTCATATGTATTCCTCATATGTAACCCACACAATACACTCTCTTCTAAACATCCCATTAATCATTTATTAATCCCTTTTACCCATCAAAAGATTATATACACCTTTCACACACTCTATACATTCTTTTCCTAAACAATCCCATAATCACATGTGCCCATCTCTTTTCTCTCTTACGGCAATGTGATTATTAAACCAAAATCAATCCTTTGATTATTCTCTTCTTCATCTCCAATACCATCCCCATGCATAAACCTTTCCCACATAAAACCTTCACAAGCTTATCCCTTCCCATGACAACTAATATTCCCTTACACATTTTACTTGTTGTACTTGTTGTCCCCCAACATTTTAGCGTAGGCTCCTTTCTATCACATAAAAACATTCTCCACCACATACAATTCCTATTCATTCTCTTCTTCACCTCTACACTCACACAACTCACTTATGAATTCAAGCTACACACACTCAAAGCTTTCTCTACACACTTTTCTCAACCCCTTAAGCTTGAGTTCAAATCTTACAACATCACCAAACTTCTCTTATACACTTTGCCACCCCATCCTCTCATCTTAATAATTTAAATTTGTATGTGATCTTAGGCTTTAAACCATCAAATCATATCCAACCTACCTTATTCTCATCCTCAACATTTCAAATTTGAATCTCAAAGTTAAGGAGAGGCTCCTTTCCATCACATCAAACCATCACATCATGCCAACTCATCTCTTCTCATCTTTATCCCACATGTCTAATACTTTTGAATTTGAAATTCAAATTATCCCTCCAACATTCATACTTTCTCTTCAGATAAAGGAATATTCCTTTGGAATGTTCTTTATGCTTTTGGCATGTTCCTTTCTATCCTAACTATTCTAAATCATCAACCTAATCATGGTTAGTTTTCAACTAAATCATTTTACATATGAGGAATACCTAAACACACCTTTTGTTTAATACTTTTAATCTATCTCTTTAATATTGGACAAACACTCCCAAATCTTCTTCTAAATTACTTTACAAACATTTTTATCAAATGGCTATTTGAGTTGGTTGACCTTGAGTGTAAGAATAGTGGAAAGGTCAAAGCGTGAAGACAATTGGGGGTTTAGCAAGGGCGGGTAGTTAAAACGTCAAAAACCAGAAAAACCTGAGATGGGTTCTGGCGTGCTGATGGCGCGCTGACGCGTGGCTCAGCGGGCTACTGGCTGTGTGGAAATGCCACTTTTTGTTTTGGCCTATAAATACCCCATCTTGGTTATTGTATACCTCACTCTTGCCAATCTTTCTTCCTCATTTTTCTCTTTTCATATCCTCTAATTCTAAACATCAATGTGTTATAATATTCTCATTCTATCATCTTATTGAAGTGAACACATATCCACAAGAGAGACACACAAGTACCTAATCCATACTTGTGTGTTATTAGTCGAGGGTCTTCTTTCTTATACCCTTTCGATTAAAATCGAGTCTCTAGGTTAGGTTAGGACTTGGTTTAACAATCTATCATTCATTCAATTTGGTTGTAAGGGGAGTCTTGTATCTTAGTGATCAAGCCTAGATCATTAAGGACCTAGTTAGGGTTTGGTAAGCTTCCAATGGGAAGTTCTTAGTGTCCTAGTTGATCTAAGTGATCCTAGAGGTCAAGTCAAATCACGGGTTCTTAGGGGTAGATTCCGAGGGTAGAATACCGTATGTAGTAGCTCTTCTTAGTGAGCGCCAATCTTAATGCATATCGGTGGAGCGAAGTGTAATACGGTTTATAGTCCACCATAAGGAGTATACTAGAATAATAGTATAGGTGTCATAGATTCGCAACTGGACGTACGAATGGTCTAAACCCCCCATCGCGAACCAATATATATCGTGGTGTCAAACACACACACCACTAATTTATACTATTTATACTATATATATATATATATATATATATATATATATACATAGACACACACACACACACACACACACACACACACACACACACATATATATATATATATATATATATATATATATATATATATATATATTATATATTTTACTATATATATATATATTTATTTTATATATATACATAGATATTGCTCTTGTTGATAAGTAGATCATAACACCACTCGATTCCTTTGAGACTAGATGTTTCATAACTTTAGAGAAGTCAAAAAGACCGTATTCACCCCCGCCCCTCTCCGGTTTTACAATTGGTATCAGAGCGGTTTACTCAAGTTTTCAAGCATTAAAGCCTTCTCGAGAAGTCGCTTTAAGTTGAAAACTTATTCAAAAATTCAAAATCCTAACTTTGGTTTTTGAAAAAGTTGAGTAAAGAACCATGGCTCAATATGTAACACCCCTTAAATTGGGTCGCAGCGGAATATGGGTCTGAGAGTGTTACTTCATAGATCAATAGCACAAGATATATATGAGAACAACCTTAAAAAGAGTCGTAAAACTGATACATTGGATTTAAACAAATTGTTTGTTACAAAAGCCCATAACTTCAGTTGTTTGTTATTCCAAAGGTAAAGATTCTAGCACATAACAAATATTTCCTCAAAATGTAATGCGACCAAATCTTTAATGCACATGACTTCCAAAATATGACACCAATGTATCCCATGTCTTGTACCTCATTGACCTCCAAAGAAAACATGTTTTAAAACGTCAACATAATGTTGGTGAATTCATAGGTTTGTAAAATGTATAATATAGGACCACATGATTTCCCAAGTGTACGATAATACAATAGATGCAAACATCACAAAAATGTAATTACGTTTCCCTAAGCTCGTGACACTGAAGCTCAACATGTGTGAATTGCAATATAAATTGCCTACATTACTCTTGATGATGTTCTAACCCGCAACATTCCAAATCCGACATGGTATACATCTATTGTCCCGCAAACCGGCACAGTGAGCGCTACTCACCCGAACGGGGAGGTCAATCTTAAATAAATCTATTTATAACATTCACGCTTACTCAGTAATTGACAGTTCATGATAATGGGCTCAATGGGTTATTGCTACTTAAGCAAACACGTAATCATAATGTAAAAATGTCTACTTGTGTCCAATTGTAAAACAATGCATATTTCTCACCCCAAAACTTGTAAATCATTATAAATGTAAAACGTGAGGCTATGAACTCACCTTGAGTGAATGAGCAACAATGTAAATCACAGAATAAAAATGCGTCACAAATGTTCGAATGCAACCTAATTAATTTTAGGTCGTATGAGTACTAATTAATTTGAATAATGAGTACTAATTACTTTGAATAACTAATAACATATATAATTCTATATAGTTACATCACCATCAAATTGTTATTGAGAAATAATATTTATAAAGTTAAAATGTTTATAAATATTACCTTAGTAAAAATGTCGTAACTTTCTCGTTTTAAGTCCGTTTTGTACGTTCTTCATGTCTACGCTTTCGTATTAAAAGGATATATCAAAATATTACATTTTAATATTTTTAACTCTCTGGTGAACAGTGATTTTTACTATTCATGCACTTTATAAAATTATTTTTATAAATTTAATTATCGAAATCTAGTAAAAGTCAAATCTTATTCGTTTTAACTCCACTTTTAGTGATTCTTTTGAGCACGTCTTCGTAATTAAAAGTTCTATCTAACTAAAATATTTTTCAAAAAGTTTCTGAAATGAACAGTAATTTATGTTTATAAAAGTATTTATTACGTAATCTTGCAAATGGCGTATCTTCTTATAGCTCGGATTTTCGAGTTCTCTATACGCCTACGATCGTCATGACATGTAGTATTTAAAAAAAACATAAAAAATACCTTATTTTCGAATTTAAAACAGAAACTTTTGATCATTTAGTTAAAATGTTTATAAAAATTGTTTTTATATGTTTTTAGTTTAGTAAATTTGTTACAAGTCCTCTATGATGGATCCCACTCTAGATAGATCTTTACTGCCTGTTAAGGATGGTAATTAACCTATGTAATCACAAGCTAATCACAAGAGAGACTCTTGATAAACAAAGCTAATGTCTATGCGGAAATTAGACAAAGCCTATTAGAAGAACAAGACTATTAAACTAAATGATCCTTCTATGGATTTCTATTGATTAACAAAGAGAAGAATGATGTTTTTCCCAAATCCGTGTCCTTTATGGCCGTGGGTTAGGTTTCTTATATACTACCGAAACCCTAACAGCCTGTTACACAAAACGCGACAAAAGAGAATGCACTTCATTTCTAAGATAGCATCAGCATTTCCTTATCTATAACTAACTATACTACTAACCCGGACAAACATAATACTACCTAGGACTTAACTATCATTTACCAGCAGGGACCATATTTTGGTGTTCTGCCAAGCACTAACTATTAAATTTTCCTTATACCAGTAGGAATACATATTCTAACAGTAGGAACTTATTACAATTACCGTGTAGGAACTACTATCCTATCAGTAGTACTAACGATTACAATATTGCTAACAATTCCTCCCCTAAACTGAATTTGACGTTAGTTAACTTCAAGTTTCTAGATAATTCTTTTCAGTGGACGCCTTGAGGGATTTATTGAACAACACATCTTTAAACCGTGTATGGTAAACAGCAACTCTAATCAAATTTTTAAATTTTCTTTTTTTTATTTTTTATTTTTTTTTTTATTATGCTATGAATCTTGATTATAAACCACTTCATGCACATATTCTTCTAAATGTATATTTGGCAGCAGATTAGATCCTTCATATGTAACCACCTCAGCAATAATGATAATTAGGTACATAGAGTCAGCTACATCCAATTCCAGGGTTTACATACTATTCTATCTATCCCATGGTGTGTTAACTCTGGGGAGGGTAAATCGGAAGAAAAAACTAATGGATTTAAGAAGCCTTTACCAAGTAGCCATTGACTATTGGGCTAGCTAATCCTTTGGTAGAAGCATGACATCACCTTGGTAAATTAGGAACCAGTCCAACTCTGAGAACATGAATCATTGGTGAATTGGAATACCCTAATAATTTTTGGGCAAAATCCTCACAGGCCATAAACGGATTTTATTAGCCTTTACCACATAGCGTATGCTTGTGGCTAGACAATCCTTGGGACCCAGAATGGGGTTATTTTATCCCATTGGTGGATTGGCAAACCATCTCAACTAATTGGTACTTCATACATCGGCCAGTGAGTTAACATTATGGTTATAAGCAAACCATTTATAGCTATATCAATTTCATTCCCATAGCCTAAAGACCTGGGGAATTGAAACCATAGTTCAATTATTTTAGCCCGGAGAGGCATGGTATTTGAGGAAACATGTACCTCTCTTGCAAATTTAGCTAGGTAGTTAAAGGACCCTATAGTTTTTGAGCAAATAGTAAAGCTTATCAACGGATTTGAGGTCATACCAGAGCCGTCACCCTCATGGTGAATCAACTCTTTGTCCTGTCTGTGAGGACATGGTGAGTGAGTGGACACCCATTTGTGGTGGTGGTGGTTAACCAAAAACCCAAACCCTGAAAAATAGTTTTCTTATAGAACATGTATGCTGTGAAACAAAAAACTTGCATACCAGAGACTTAAAAACTTAATTTGGAATAGGTTACAAAAGATTGTCAAATTGCCAAAAATCCTTTGTAACAAAACAAAAAGTAAAAACCATTTAAGACAAACTACACAAAAGAGAGGTATATAACAAAAGACAATTGAGACACAGCAAAAAGGTAGAATATTTACAAGAAAATGACAGAGTACCAAGATCAAGCAGGAGAAACTTAGGCAGCAACAAGTTGATTCTTGATGAACTGAATCAATTGCTCAGCAGTAGTCATGTCATTGCCCACAACATCCTTGGCAATCTCCAGCTTGTGCTTTAACATCCTTTCCATGAGTTTCACTGAGAGAGGATAAGATACATCTGCAAACATGTACAACACTTCTCCAGAAACAGTTTCCAAGACATGAACATTAGAAAGAGTATACAGCCTCCAACTGCTTTAAATCGGCTAAGAGATTGATTGGTGCCAAACGAAAGAACCCTTACCACCTTCTTGAGAATCCATCAACACCTGAAGATCACCCCATAACATCAATCCAGCACCAGTAACAGGATGGTTTTCATAGTACTTGACCACCAATCCATATAGCTTCAATAGATCCTGTCTATCCACCATATGAAGGATCTCCCTTAGAGTGGTAAAATGTTTGGTAGACTGATCCATCATATACATAGCATTAATTTCTCCCAGAGGAGTAGAGATCACCTCCCAACCAGCAAAGGCAGACCAAAAAATAGGAGCCTCATCTTCAGAGTCCTCATCAGAAACAACCTTGATGAATGTTTTATCATCTGCATCTAAATCCAATTCGGGCTTAGTTATTCGACTCCTGCCAAGAGACTTCCTCCTTGAGCCAGAAGATTTGGATGAAGAAACAACTTTTGGTTGGGGAACATCAGGCACAGATGGAATGGGGGCTTCAGTAGACTTTTGCTTCTTTGAAGTGTCTGGTTCCAGAGCTTCACCAGCTCTTTTCAGAGTCCTTCGGAGTTCGTTAGACTTAAGATCTGCCACAGCCATCCTGATCTTCTCAAACTCAGCTATGAGTTGCTCATCAGCCAAGGATTTCACATATTTCATAGACCAGCCAGTAGAGTAAATGGTGGTACTCTGATTCTTGACAAATACTCTCATGTATTCCCTTTGTTGAGCAGGTGTCATTGGTCTATCCCTCTTCTCTTTAGCCGTTTGTTCAGCAAATGCTCTCTTCCTTTGATTGATTAATGCAACCATCCTCGCAGCAAAATTATCATCATTCACATCTGCACCCAGAAGCTCAGAAGAAAGACCTGCATTGACATGAACTTGAGCCATGATGTCAATCCAATCCACATCAGAGTAATGCTTTGCAGATGAAAGAACCTTTGCTTGTCTGGTCTCCCTCTGAGAAGCAGACATCTCTTCCTCTTGTTCCAACTGCTTTGCATAAATTTCATCCTGTCTTGCAATTTCAGCTTTTTCTTTCTCAAATCTTTCCCTCTCAAGAGCTTCTAATCTGGCAGCTTCAATTTCACTCAGCCTCTCATCTGCTAATTGCTTCTTAGTTCTTTTTGAAACAGGGGAAGAAGGCTCAGCAACACCTTTTCCCTTGAAAGGATCTCTGGATGGTGATGTAGAATGAGCAGGAGCAAAGTCACCACCAGTAGGAACATCAGTAGGAATATGGGAACTAGCAGCAGGATTATTAGAAGCACCACCAGGAGGAATATTGGAATCAACAGTCACAGCTGCATTAGCCAATGCAATTAGAGCATCCAAATCCACAGCTTGCTCTCCTCCTTCTTCTTGATCAGAATCACTCACAACCACCTTCCTTTTCTTGGTCTTGAGTTTTACCTCCATTGCTTTGACTTTCTTGACTAACTTTCCCACCACATCCTTAAATAGCTGCTTGTGTGCCTTGAGCTCAGTTTCCAAAGAATTTACCTTCTGCACCAAAGTAGAAACTACATAGTACAAAGCAGTTAGTGTAATAAGGTCCTCTGCACCTCCTGAAGTGTGACCTGCAGGGGGAGCTTGAGTGGACCTTGGTAGAGATGCATGGAAAGAGCCTCCCAAAGGTTCATGTTCCACATTGTCTTGAGGTTAGTCAGGTTCAGGCATAGGCTCAAGAATAGGTTCAGGTATGGGTGGTGGGACAGCTTATGTAGCTACCCCTGCACCTTTACCTGCTTGAGCTTGGGAAAGCATAGCAGCTAAAAGTGGCATATGTTACCCCTCAAAGTTGAGCTTCATATTAGCAAAAAGTTTGCTAGATAGCTT
>BQNB010028889.1:14445-53807 GCA_026074375.1 Tanacetum coccineum
CCATGAAGTAATACCCCAGATTAGCTTCCGCTGCTATATGTCAAAAATGGAGGTGTTACAAAGTACTACTGAATTCGCAGCTACTTTAAATTTCTGAGGAATGATTGTCGTAATTGTGGTGTTCGATACGAGAGACTCGATAGAAGTGATTCGAGTGGGTCAAAATTTATTCTCTTATTGTTCGGCCTATCATGCCTATCCCTCTTCAAATTTCGTATCTTCAAAAGAAATGTGCATAATCAGAAACTTAACTATATTTGTACATATCCAAACAGCCTCAAATGAAAAGGAAACCACAAATCTTATGTCCCTTAAACCTGTTAGATGCACTAGCTAATAAGAAATTAAAAGCCAAATACGACATTGGTTCGCGTTAACGTTTTGTGCAGTTGTTTAAACTTCATATCTGCTTGCTAATATATCTATGTTTTAGACAACAAAAAAAAGATTCTAGCTTTGCGTCTGAACTTTGTTTAATTTCTGACTAGGGTGAGCGACGTCTATCATATTTTAAAAGTTACATAGGGGGTGTTTGTGCTATGCTATTTCAGATGAATGTATGATCCGAGATTATAGGAGCACTAACTCTCACTTTATTTTAAAGAGGTCATATTTTGGTATTTAGGATCTCTGTATTTGTTGTTTTTACCTATGTTTTTATTTGATTTAGGAAACTTAAGCTTTTGTTTGTCTTTGGATTGCTTATTGAAACTGCTTTTAGCGGGTGTTTGGGAGTACTTATAGGCTATATCTTTATTCTCTGCCGGCAAGAATAGGAACTCACACAAAATGGAACCCATCAAATAGTATACGAGGACTAATTGTGTCAAGGCAAAAGTCCTTCATGAGGCTTATCTCATGAATCACAGCCTACTTTGAGATGCTTTTGGCTCGCCACTACATGAAGCTTTAAGTAAACCTTCTGTTAGTGCTACTAGCACACCAGTATCTTGCCCCTTAGTCAACCATGCTTTTGATGACTCAAGCACATCTGCCGTTGGTTCAACATCAACTTCAGCGCCTAGCAACACAGGTTTTTCATTTGATGTTTCTTACTCCCCTTTTGGTTCAACCACTACAACTTTAGAAGCAACAACTTTGGTGCTCCAATAAGTGCCACATTAGGTGCCAGTTAGACTTTATAACATATCTGATGTATAATATATAGCCTGATGTATAATTAGTATAGCTTCTCTTTGGTATTTCTGCTCTAATTTTCTTTCAGTCTAAGCTTAATACATCTGAGCTCCTTTTGTATTTTTGCATCATACAGTTCTACATAAATATATAACACTCTACAACAATCATAAATTTTGAAGTAATTATCCACAACTGTTGTTACTCTTACATCTCCTTCAGCACTACCATCGGTTGTATTTTTGTCAAAAAGCATAAATTAACGTAAAATCCCGCGCTCCGCAGCGGAGTGCGGGTTACAAACCTAGTTAATAATAATGTATCAGATTATGGAGTATAATATATGCTAGCAAACGTAACACTTTTCGTGTTAAGTATTACAGTATTTGTGTTTCGCTGTGTTGTATTAATTCGAAGGCGGTAAAAAGCGTGAGATGTGATGTGGCGGCATGGTTAAGCTTTATGTTTTAGTATGGTGAAACTATGAACGGCTTAAAGCGATAAACAAAGGAAAATATTTGTAAATTTATATATTTATATCATATTTTATATATATCGAGTTTATAAAAAGTGTTATATATAAAATAAAGTTATAAAACTATCCTTACATATAAGCTTATTCATTTCTTAAAAAAAACCTTTTCATCAGAGTTGAATTCAAAAAGGCGTCACGTCTCGCGCCTTTCCACGCCTCATCTCACGTTACGCCTAGAGCTGACGCCTTTATCTATTTCGTAACGTGCAGGTCACGCCTCCCGTTTTAGCTGCCACCATGGGGCGCCTTTTAGAACCCTGGTTATTTCTAAAACTTAAATACAACATTCATTGTCTTGTATTTAGAGTGCACGGTGTAGACGAGTAATCATCCACCGTTTGCCCAAACAAGGACCAATGGCGCCGCTGTTCTGCACTGGCAGCGACTCCATTGGTGTGCCGTTGGTACCTTCGCCAGCCCACTAGCGGGTGTCGTTGGTGATTTTCTTTCTTTTTCTTGAAAAAATGTTAAACGTTATATAATGGCTATACAAAACCCCCATTTTTAACCTATTAATACCCACTTTTAACTTCTATTTTCAAACATTCCACCCAAATTATAATTCATATACATTTTCACATACACTTCATTTCCCTCTTCCATACTTCATACACTTTTAACTTCCATGGATGTTTTTGACGTTGAAACTCAAAGTCAAAGAATTGTTACGTTTATACAAATTGAATGAACGATATCGCATATTAATTGTTTTAGATATCGGCCAAATGCCGCTGGTAAAATGAGTATTAGTCCTATAATGAAATGCACGCTCTAAGGGTATACACGTGATGCTTTAGATGAATATTTACAAATAGGTGAACATTATAGTCGTGATAATTTAGAAAACAGTACCAAATGTGTATAGGATTTATACCCGAAGAAGTATTTAAGAAAACCTTCCCCCAAGGATATTATGAAGATATACGAAAAACATGAAAATATTGTATGCATTGGGAATGGAAGAAGTGTCACACCCCTAAAATGTCGTAGTGAAAAGGTAACCCGGGGTCGTGACTTCATAATACAAGAACACAAGATATCAAGAGAACAACCTCTACATGAGTCGTCTTAGAAAAATACATCGTTGATTTAATTAAAAAGATAAAGTTTTACATAGAGTAAAATACTCAAAGTCTTAGTGGAATCAAAAGTTACGTTTTATTACAATCAACGATAGATATGATGAAAATTCCATGCAATGAGACCCTCAGCAGATGACATGATCATGGAATCCATAAGCTACTCGCTTACCATGCAATTATTGACCTGAGATAAACATGCTTAAAATTTCAACAATAATGTTGGTGAGTTCATAAGTTTAAAGTCAAGGCCGTCCCGTTATATTTGGGGGCCCTGTGCCGTACTTACGATATTAGTCTTATAAACACGAATATTTTATGTGTATGCTAAAAAAGTCTACAAGATGCAAACAACTTTTTATTAAGTTTCGAAAAACATTAAAATAGCGAACGAAAATGATTATTATTGTCGTCCTAATATTATTGGGTCTTTAAAAAAAACAACAGTGTATATGATAGCCTTTAAATTCAAAAACATAGTAGTAATACTTTTCTCAAACTTGGACTAAAATTGTCAATGTTGTAAACTTTACTACACTATTTTAAAAATAAATTTGAAATTTTAAGAGAAAAAAGTAAGTATTTTAAACTATAAGGTGTATAATGTAAATGACTTAAAAAGTCATCTTCTTCTCCACGTCAAACACAGCTACATTTCCTGTTCATAAAACCATGGGCTTTTCATCTTTTTTTGAATGAATCAAGGAATCGTTAGTTTTACAACACGTACGTATCATTTTAATGCTAGAAATAGAATTAAGAAAGCATTTATGTCTATAATCATTGTGCCCCGTCTAAAATTATGGGGCCCTTATAAACTCGGAGGCCCTGTGCGGTTGAGCGCCTTGCACATGCTCAAATCCGGCCATGTTTAAAGTAAATAGTAATGTGAATCACAAGATTTCAAGTGTATGACTATTGTAACACATACAATATCATATAAAAAGTTATTACGATTGCGCTAAGCTAATGACACCGAAGCCCTAACAAAAACAATGTCTTGCAAATCAACGCAAGTTGTTGCCCCCTGCATGTATTCTTCCCAAAATACCCAAGTTCTCAAAATGGTATACATTCGTTTGACCGATACCCTCGGTCAAATAAGCGCTACTTACCCGGACGGGGATGTCAATCCCAATAGATCTATTTACAACATTTGTGCTTACACGCACTAACAAACGGTTCATGATGTCACACCCAAAACACGAGATGTAACAGGCAAGGCACAAGAATAGGATAATAGAACATGCCATAAGTTAAATTACAAGAAAAATAACACGTCATTACAAGATTGTCTTAGCCACATTGGCAAATAATACATAATACGTAAATTTAAAATAATACAGTCATGAAGATGTGCGAAATAGATTTGTGACACAAGACCCCTTATGCAAATGCCTTTGTACAAATACTACTATCGATCACCTAAAATGCATGAGAAAACTTGTCAACTATAAAAATAGTTGGTGAGTACATAGGTTTATAATGAACAAGGAGGAGAGATTTTTATAAGAGGTTTTACTGTCAAAGAAGATAAATATATTTTAACCCATCCCGTTACGAGTCTCGCCCATACAAGACTCATAACAATATGAGTTTAATTTACAATAAGCACGTCATATAGTCAAAATAAACTTGGTTGTGATTTTTAGCCTTTAAGTCTTATAAGCCCAATAATTATCGGTACATTAGTACTATGAGTCTGAAATGTTCGTATGTCTGCTTCGGTAATATGCATTCGTAACAGGGGAAAGAGAGGTAGGCCGACCTCTAAACAACGTTATTCATACTACCTACTTGTCTTGTATGTCTTAACAAGCCTACACTACGTGTATCTTGTTTACATTGTCACATTGCGCTAAAAGGCTAACATAATAGTAATGGTACTATAATGCCTAGCACTATATATATAAATAGTCTCCAATACAAATAGTCATGTCAAAAGCAAGTCAATTTCATAAGCACGATTTTTATGATAAAAGAGCATGTCGAGTTTTCATAAAATAACACAATTTCAAAGTAGTATCATTTCACTAAAGCACATGTCTAAAATATTTCATGTAAGAAAACACGCATCCAAACATTTTATAAGTACGAATCATGCATTTCACCTCAAAACATGTAAAAACAATGAAAAAAGGGGTCCGTGAATACTCACGAGAAGTATTTTTATAAGTTCGCAAAATAGTACAAAGTAATTCATAAATCATAGTAAAACGATTCATAAGGTAGTAGTAAAACATTTTATACGATATAAGTCATGCATTTCACCCCAAAACGTTCAAAACTGTAAAAATAGGGGTTGCGTAAACTCACCTTAGATGTGAGTGAACGGATGAAAAGACGTCTCAACGAAGCGGAAAGTGCACAAATAAATGGCTCGAATGAGAACGGAATCTCAGAACTCAACTCGCTCGTACCTTCTAGCTATGACCTACGATAATAAAAAGGGTTCTATTTAGACTCTAACGATATGCTCGGACTCGATAAAGTTCTATTTACTAAACCTTTTATTTAGTTTACATGTCGTGTACTACTTTTGACCATTTACATAAAATCACTAAATTTGTCCCGATTTTATAACCCGTTCGGGTGCCCTATTACTAAGTTAATGATTTTCTAAATTTTTTTCCTTGTGATATGTCTAATAAGGATGTCTTAAGTGTCTCTAATTTTTTTTACATTTTTCTAAGGTGTTTAACTAACCTAAAGAATTGTTACAAGACACAAAGTCAGTTATGGACACATCAACTTGTATAGACCATAAAATAGGTTAAAAACTGAATATAGACTTTATGTTTTGAACCACATGAAGTTCATTCATCTCAAGCAACTAGTTTGATATCCAAACACTCCCAAATAACCCAATAACACTTAAACAATTGTTAGACACATGTTAACATCATATTTATCCAAAAATATCAGTAGGTCATTTACAAAAATATTCACTTATTGCATGTCAAAGATGGAACCCGATATAATAAAAAATCATGATTTTATGCTCGTTTTCATCTCTAGTCTTAACATACAACCCACCAAATCACCAATGCAAGTCCTATAATCATTTTAACATTCTTTTAGAAGTATGAAAACACCTCATTTATAGTAGCTGCTCTATTTTATAGTTCATAACAAAGAAAATAAATAAAAGTACGATTTTAAGCCATAATAGGCACTTTTCGGGTACAAGATAGGCACAAGCCGTCTTGTACCCATGTCTTACCTCTAAGAACTTCAAGAAAGTGACAAGATGAAGAGTGGGCTGAGATGAATGGCTAGCTTCTATAGGGTGTTTTGGTAACAAATGAGCCAAGAACTTGATATAGGAGAATAAGACTTAGCCCTTACGTATAAAACTTGTATAAAATCAAGTTTTTGATGGTGGTAGAGGGATGGTCTTGTGGTGGCCGGATTTATCAAGGATTAGGAGTAGAGAAATTTGACTTTTTAGAGAGATAAAGGAGAGGAGTGTTTGTGAGAAATAGATGAAGTGAAATGATGAATTTTGGAGGAGTATGAAAGGTAGCATGGGTAGTGTAAATGTGTTAAATAAAGAAATCACTCTCATTGCCTCCCATGAGAGGTGGTGGCCGGTTTTAGGGGTCCAAGAGAGGGGGAGTAATTTTGGATGTTTGTTATTTATTTTGTGTATATAATATAGGTGTTAAACAATTAAGAGGATTATGTAAAAGGTATAAGTATAAGTGTTAAAAATTGTGTAGCGTGTATAGTTAAGTGTTAAAATTGTGTAAAGTGTTTAGTTAAGTGATAATGAAATTTTACAAGTTAGTTTAATTAACTTACCCGAGGGTGATGACACTACCTTAAAGTGATGTGGTGTAAAAACGTAAAAGAACTAACGCGATATCGAATTTACCGGGTGACGTAGAAGTCAAGAAATATAACATGGCCTATCTTTATAAAAGTGAGTAACTTAAGTTTATATTAGTTAACTTAAAGACATTTGAGCATATCGTTGACCGTTAAGAAGTTTTTCTAAGATCGTAGGTCGAAGGCACCTTCATAAACTAGGGTTCCTAAAAATAGAAACTTATGCACAAAATGACCCGACTAATCATGAAATGAACTTAACATGAATAATTAAAGACAAGGACACTATAGCAACT
Organism: Tanacetum coccineum; assembly: GCA_026074375.1. NCBI lineage: Eukaryota > Viridiplantae > Streptophyta > Magnoliopsida > Asterales > Asteraceae > Tanacetum > Tanacetum coccineum. Next base: position 21,324 of record BQNB010028889.1, read on the forward strand.
TGTACGGTAGGTAACCCGAGTTTGACGGTTGTCACGCATGATTATGGGGCCAAAAGCGGGAATGCGGGCACTTAGGCTAATCCGTAATAGTTTAAAAGCTACTTGTGTCCGTATGTAAAGCAAGCATGTATATGACCCCAAGGGTTACAAAATAATCATAAAACGAGTAAAAAGTGGGGCTATGAAACTCACCTAAAGCAAAACGTACAACTGAGACATACGATCAAGTATAAAACAGCATAAGTCCTAACTGCGACCTTTTTTAGAACATCGGAATTATATTAGAAACTAGCAAGTCCTAACCGCGACCTAATTTAATATAAAGACGCTTTAGGTTTATGACATGATATGAAACTAAATGCATATGAGTTTAATGAAATGTTATCACCTCTATATGCTTGCAGTAATATTTTATAAGGTTTCGAATGTCAATTTATTCAAAGAAACAAGTAAAACACATTTTTAGTTACCAAAAACCCTTTATTATAGTTGCTGTCCGAAATAAATAACTTCTTAAAACGGCCATAACTCCTTCATTTCTTATCCGTTTTTCTCACTCAAGGCCCTAATTAATGGTAAAAATGTCTACTTTCAAAATATCAAGTCCCCATACTGAGCAAACAAGTTTTAGACCTCCAAAATGGTTGTACAAGACACGGATTTTAAAGCAGTGAATTTTCAGAAAACTTTACCTATCTTGTTTTAGTCATATCTCTTTCGTTATTTACCCTCTAAAGTCGATTCAACTTGCTGAGTTTAAGTTAAGATGTCATCTAACAAAAGTTCCAAAGGTGCTACTATGTAAACCACTCTTAAGGTACTTGTTTTTACAACTAAAGTTCCAAACTCAGATTCGTACCACTGATCTTGTAAAAATCATTCAAAAATGATAACAAATCATCCATTGAGTGGCCAACTCCAGAAATACACCTAAGACCTTATACTAATGGAAAATGGAAACAAATTTATTCTAAGGTTGTTCCAAAATATTCATTTCATTCATTTTAGTCAAAAAAAAATTCTTCTCAACACTAGCTTTTGCTTTAACAAGTTTTTGCATAAAATAAATACACTACAAGCATATATAAGTACCAAGAAATAATGTGTATGATGTATGAAATATGAAAAAGGTGAGAAATAGATTTCTTACAAGTATGATGAAGGTTGGATGATCAAGAGATGCAAGTAACCCAAACTAACCTTTACAAATTTTATAAAAACTCTAAGAGAGAGTGTGTATGAGCCGTGAGTTAGAGAGGAGAGGAAGGGATTTTGTAGGATCGATATACCTTAGTATAATAAGCCTTTAGCCTGTAAAGGATGTTACTTCCTTGAATAAATCCAAGTCAGTAACAATGAAACACTGATGTAATACTATCAACTATGCGGAAACTAGTTAACAGTATCAAGAAGAACACACAATGATTTAACAAACGATTTGTATTATCACACCTTGAATCTGCCTAAGTTTGCAGATCCCTAATACAATACTTATCTCTAATACTTCTAACTAATGCTTTTTTTTCTAATGCCTTCCTATAGATCCTTTTATAAACGTAAGGATAACTCTAGTAGGTGTACAGTTCTTGTATGACACAAATACTAATTAATACTAATCACTAATGTAACTGTTATATGATTAATACAACTATTACTTGATAATTACTAATGTAACCGTTTAACTAATAATCCTTTAAAGTTCCTTTAATAAAGGCAGTACTTTGACTTTTTCATACTAAGCAGGCAGTACTTTGACCTTCAACTTAGCAGTACTTTGACCTTCTGCTTAGCAGTACTTTGAAATCCTCCCCTAACTTGAATTCTACTTGCTTGACTTCAAGTTTCTTGATGGTTGGACATCTTTGTTCAGCATCAATACAAGTCTTCAATCTTCTAGATATAATCCTCTAAGCAGTATCTTGTATACAATCTGTTTGAGTATCTTGAAATGAAACCTCTTGTTTTGAACATAAACACTTCTTCAAAAATTCTTTGTCTTTGCATCAAACAGATTGTTCTTCAATCAGCTGCAGGTCTTCTCAGCAACATAAAGGTTTTATGAGCCTTTACCAACGAAGCCATTCACATCTTGGGCTATCCATTCTTTGTACCTTAGAAAAGTGTAATAATCTATGTGAACTGAAAACCACTTCAACGACTCAGAACATGAATCATAGTTGTTGAATAATATATGACTTTGTAAGTCCAATTACACCATGAACGGATTTGATAAGTCTTTACCTGTACCGTTTGCTCATGGACAAGTCAACACTTAGTAATAAAACATTGTGAGATATGAGGAACCATATAGTTTTGAGCAATCTATTTCAAGCTAAAACGTATTTGAAGATCACACCAGAGCCTACCCGCTGGTGAATCAAACCTTTCTGTCTGATAGACATGGTGAGTTGAATACCATTTGTCATTATGGCAAAGCACGTAACATCAGTTGTTACACTCAAAACTTGAACAATATTCATATCCTCCCGTAAGCGTAACATTAAGTGCTCCAAAGATCTTTCTAACCAAAACATACGTCACTTGAAATACCAGTACTTACAGTAGGTTTTTTTCCTCCCCTCAAACGTAGCTATGGGTTCATCATACCAATGGTTACCACCAAAAAGTTAAATCTTGCCAAGTCAAAGCCTTTGGTGAGTAAATCTGCTACATTGTCATCAGTATGTACCTTGACCACATTAATGAGCCTCTGCTCATAACAATCTCGGATAAAGTGATGTCGAATCTGAATATGCTTAGTCTTTGAGTGAAGAACAGGATTCTTCACAATGCATATGGTACTCTCATTGTCTATATGGATTTCAGTGTAGAAGTTAACTATAATCTAGCAGTTGATTTTGCATCCAAAGTACCTGAGCACAACAACTTGCAGCTGCTACATATTCTGCCTCTGTAGATGATATAGCCATAATTGTTTGTTTCTTGCATTGCCAAGAGACCAGTCTTCTTCCAAGATATTGACATCCTCCTGAAGTTGATCGTCTATCATGATTGTCCCCAGCATAGTCACTGTCTAAAAAAGCTTCTAAATGAAAAGGAGAATCCTTAGGATACCATAAACCCAATTTTGGTTGATGTTTGAGGTACCTAAAGATCCTTTTTATAGCATGCATGTGAGAGACCTTTGGAGTGACTTGAAACCTTGCACACAGACAAACAGCAAACATTATGTCTGGTCTTGAAGCAGTTAAGTACATAAGACACCCAATCATAAACCTATAAAGATGTACATCAACATCTTCACCCTCTTAATCTTTTCTTAGAGATTTATGAGCTTCAATTGGGGTAGATGCTGGCTTAATGGTTCTAAAGTCAAATTTGTTGAGAATGTCTTTCACATATTTGTCTTGACTAGAAAAATAACCAACATAGTTTGCTTGACTTGAAGCCCCAAAAAGAAAGTGAGTTCACCCATTGAACTCATCTTGAATTCCTTTTGCATAAGTTCTTCAAAATCCTTCACCATAGAAGGCTTGGTAGATCCAAAAATAATATCATCAACATAAACCTGTACCAACATGATATCTCTTCTATCCTTCTTAATAAACAAAGTTTTATCATAGCCCCTCTCCAATATCTATGTTTCCAAAAGAAAAGTGAAATCTTTCAAGAACATTCTCTACTGGGCTTGAGTAAGCCATAAAGTGCCTGACTACTCTGTAGAATTTTTTGGATAGCATGGGGGGGAAGGTTGGGGGGGGGGGTGGGGGGGGGGGGGGGGGGGGGGGGGGGGGGGGGAAAGGGGGTGAAGGGGGGGGGAGGGAAGGGGGATCTCAAACCTGGAGGCTGTTTTACATACACCTCTTCTGTGATGTTGCCATATAAAAATGCACTTTTGACATCCATCTGATAGACAGTAAAGCCCATGAAAGATGCAAATGCCAAAAAGAGTCTGATTGCTTCAATTCTGGCAACTGGTGCAAAAACTTCATCATAATCCACACCTTCCTCTTGTCTGTACCCTTGTGCAACCAGTCGTGCTTTATTCTTGATAATAGTACCCCGTTCATCTCTCTTGTTTCTAAAAACCCATTTAGTTCCAATCAACTCACCCTTGCCATCTGGTAAGTCACATAATACCCATACATTTTGTAGCTTGAATTGAAGCAGTTCTTCTTGCATCGCTTCAACCCAACTTTCATCTGCTAAAGCTTGAGAGACTTTCTTGGGTTCCTCTTGAGATAAGAAACAAGCAAACAAGCATGTCTGCTGATCTTTGTGGTTAGTTCTGTTTTGCTTGTACATAAAAGACAGCAATGCTTGATGTTGGTCAGAAGCACTCTCTTTAAGCTTTCTTCTTGTTAGAACCCCAGCAGTACTTTTGCCAATAATCTGACTCTGAGGATGATTCTTATGAATTCTATGTAGAGTAGAGCTGACATCAATGGTGTGATCCATGTTGTTGTAATCAGGCGCTCCATCTTCCTCATTGTCTGTATTTTCATCATCAAAAGAATTTGTAGAGAAAACACCATCTTTTGGAACATCATCATCAGAATCTGACAAATTTCTCATATGATCATCATCAGTAAAGGTTTCCATTCCAGACGTATGAGGTAGATTTAAGTCACTGGAAGGAAGAGAATGTTGTCCTGCATCAAAGAAACCTGTAGGTGTATTACCAGTACTTTGAGAAGGTGTGTTAGCAGTACTTAGAGTTAAAGTACTGTTGGCACTTTCTTTTCCCTTTTCAATGTTATACACCCTCATTTCCTCTTCAAAAGTGTACCGTTGAGGCACTATGAACTTAGCTAGATTTCCTCGATGCATCAAACTTACAAGTCTCATCATGTAGAGCTTGTTCCTCAGAGACAATGAACATCATTGCTCAGCAGTTACGTTCTTTTGAATGCTTATCCTGAACTGCAGCAATGCTTGGACCATGAACAATAAACTGCTGGTCATCTAAATCTTCAACATCATCATAAGTAGATACATTTCCTCCTGAAACAGCATAGTTCTCTTTCCTAAAGGTATGTAAGTTCATTGAAGGATTAGAAGTTCAAGATCAAAACATCCAATCAGGACATTTTCCTTTATGATTCCCTGATCCCGAAAGTCTACATGAAGACAGTCTTGAACTTTTCTTGTTACCCTGTTATAGACTCTAAAACCTTTGCTGCTAGTAGAGTATCCCAACAGATAGCCTTCTTCTGACTTGCCATCAAACTTACCCAATTGATCTAGGGTATTAAGAATAGTCAGAGGACATCCAAAAGGCCTCATGAAACTGATGTTAGGAGATCTGCCCATCAAAATTTCATAAGGAGTCTTCATCTGAGGTTTAGTCACCAAAACTCTGTTAAGCACATAACAAGCAGTATTGACTGCTTCAGCCCAAAATTGAATAGGTAAAAGTGAGTCTGCTAGCATAGTTCTAGCTGCTTCAATGAGAGTCCTATTCTTTCTTTCCGCAACACCATTTTGCTGTGGAGTCCTTGCAATACTATATTCTCTCTTGATTCCTTTCTTGGCACAAAACTCATTCATTAAATGATTCTTGAACTCTGTTCCATGGTCACACCTGATGGTCTTCACTTTATGTCTTAGCTTGTTTTCTAAACCCACAATCAGATCATGAAGCATATCATATGTCTCATCCTTGTAAGCCAAGAAAAACACCCAACTGAATTTACTACAGTCATCAGTGACCACCAAGCAATACTTTTTCCTATTTACACTCTCTACTGAAATAGGTCCAAATAAATCCATATGGAGCAATTCTAAAGGTTCTCTGACTGTTCTTTCTTCAATCTTCTTGCAAGAAGCCCTGTGCTGTTTACCCTTTCTACATGCCAGACATGAATGATCAAGCTTGAATGTCTTGGAAGGTAAACCTCTAACCAGATTGCCTTTAACCAATTTGTTAATATTCTTGAAATTTACAGTTCCCCAATCTTCTGTGCCATAAACAAGCCCTTTCTTTTTTTTTTCATCCTTTGTGCCTTTGCAAACCAACAACGTTACTCATCCTGAAGGAATGATATTCTTTAGATCCAAACTGTATACATCATTTCTTTCTAGAGCTCTAAGTATCAACAGAGTCTTTTCATCAACAAACTTACACTTTGAGATAACATAAATACACTCCTTATAAGTGAAGAGAACATTATGCTTCTATCCACAGATTTGAGAACAGAATAGGTGATTGAACTTAAGCTCCCTCCACATAGCTGACTTTCTCAAAGTCTATGCATGATGTCTTGATGGTTCCTTTTCTCGTGATTCTTCCTCCTTTAGGATCATTTCCAAAAGCCACATAACCGCCTTTGAATTCTTTAAAATCAGTCAGCTTGTCCTTGTCTCCTGTCATACTTCCAGAGCAACCACTGCAATTATAGCATAATCTTGAGATCTACTTCTGGAATTGGCCCTGTACAAACAATTTAAAGAATTAGACACTTTTAGGGACTCCAAGTCATAACTGACTAGGATACCCCTAATGGAGTAACATACACAAATTGCTTGAGTGTAAAGATCCATTAATCCCTATTTACCGAATCTAGATAAGCCCCTTCGTCTCCATGTTTGTGTTTGATTTATCATGGCACTCCCTTTGACACTTACATTTTAGTGTAATACGCTTGTGATCCAACAGTACATTCTTTTCTTAACCCAGATAGCTTTCATAATTTTCTAGGTCTTGTGGTCTGTGAGGAGTCCATGTGGTAGAAGACCTAGTTGATGTGAACAACATGAGGTTCTAGGTCTTATATTAACCATCTTGGATAATAACGGTCTACCAGTACTTGTGAAAGTATTGCTTGTGGTACTCTTGGTCTAAGAAGTACCTTGATAAAACACATTAGCATTACTGTTTTTGAGGTACAGTTTGTGTCATTTGGTCTGGCATTACTTTTCAACCCATCCTTGTAATTACTGCTGATGGATAAAAGACCTCTTTTGTGAGGTACCTGAAGTTTCCTGAGAAGTTACTATGTTTACCCTATTGATGATGTTTCCAGACTGGTCATGTGTCCCTTGAACCCTGCGTTCCCTAAGGTTTTATAGGTTTGGGTTGTTTTGAAGGTTCTTACGTGTAGGTCCAATCTTTGATTAGGTGATCAGGACTGGTAACATACAAACATGTTTTTACCCCCTTTGTGCCCAAGGTCCTTCTTCCAGATCCTTTACCAACACTGTTTTGACTGTTAGGTACTTGTTTTCGAAAGATGTTTTACTATTTCTGAGTTTCAAAATAGTTTTTCTTTTGAATTTCTGAAAGTTTAAGCATTCTCTTTATCATCACTATCTCCAATCTTCAATAATGACTTTATATCAATCAATTTCTGTGACTAGACTTTGTATATCTCTTGGATTAACGACCTTATCTAATACTAGTTCATACTATCCCTGTAAAAGAGACATTTGTCCTAGGTGGTATGATAGTACCTGTAGGTGAGGACAGCATGAATCCTTTTGCCTTTTGCAAGTTTTGATAAAAGATTCATCGAATGTGTATTCCCCAGATGAATTGTCACTTCCTTACTACTAACTAATACACCCCAAATCCTATACATGATTATCAGACAAATATCTTGTTTGTTTAGGACTTCAGTTTTGAAGTACATAAGCTTATCATTTCAAGTTTTACCTTGAAATCAATCCTCTTCTTTAAGACTTGATCTAGTTCCTTTGGTTTTTCTTCTAGTTTCAAATCCCTCAACTTAAGTCATATTTCCATCTGTTCATACTTATCACCCATGCATATTCAATTCTTTCATGTGTTTTAAGTAAGACTTCTATGACGTCTAAGCTCATTTTGATATCCATAGAATTTCAGACCTAGCCTTTTGAAAATTGGTCCTTTATTCAGTTTGATAGTTTTCAAATAACCTGTTTTATAAGATTTACTACATTTGGAACAGTAAGGTACCTCTGAGTTTGTAGCCATCAAGGCTAGAGATACTGGTGTATCATCAGCTTTGTTGCTCCAGTCAAAATCACTAAGTCCATCTTGTCCAAAGTGCACAGGTTCTGCATCAATCTCCATGCTCCAATCATCTTCTTCAAGTTCAGTCAGTGCCATCATAGCAAATGTCACTGGTTCAGCATCAAATTCCTTGGTCCAGTCAATTTCTTCATTGTTGTCTGTTGCCACCAAGGCTTTTGAGTTTGAATCTTCAATAGCCACAATCTTCTTTTCCTTACGACCATTTGCTCTGTTTTCCTGATATTTAGCAAATCTGCACTCCCTAGCAAAATGACCCAACTTTTGACAATTAAAGCATTCAATCTTTGACTTGTCAAAAGTGATCCCATTCTTTGGCTTGAGGTCAATGGGTCTTCCTGTTTTTCTCATAAACTTCCTTATCCTTGCAGTTATCATAGCCACCTGCCATCGAATGTCAATTTCTTCCATAGCATCCTCATCAATTTGCAGCAGGTCTTCATCATCATGAGTTGTAGGCATAGATGCTTGTTGAGCAAAGAAAGAACATATGATTTCATCTGAGTGGGAAGCACAGTTAGGAGCAGTTTGCACCTTGCTTGAGGCAGCCTGAGTATATCCTTTTGGGATATTTTCTGGGTCAGCAGTACTTTGTTTCAAAGTACTGCCTTTGACTTCAGTGGACAGAAAAGCAATATTTTGTGAGTTTGAGTTTGAAACACCCTTCAATTCATGCTCATACACCTTCAAGTTGTTGTAGAGATCATCAAACTCCAATTCATCCAATCCAGGTTGTCCCCGAATCATTGTAGCAACTACATGCCACACAGATGGTAGGCTTCTTAGAAACTTCAAATTCGCATCTTCATGGGACACTTTAGCATCATATAATTCAAGCATACTAAGAATGTTCTGAAACCTTTCGTATGCTGAATCTAGCTCTTCTCTAGATCCGATAGTAAACGTCTCGAATTGTTGTTTCAAAAGATTCTTTTGCATCTTCTTTGATGCTTCATTACCTCCAAATCTTGCTTTTATGGCTGACCATAAAGTTTTTGCATCTTCAGCATCATGAAAACTGAGAAGATGTCTATCAGGTATTGCAGAAAGCAATATGTTAAGAGCTTTCTCATTGTTTCTTCTTGCGTTAGCAGCAAGCGAAGTTTTTGGTGCAGACACTGGACCTGACGAGGATACAGGATCAGTTGTGGCTTGGTCTCCATTGGTGATTATATCCCATAGTATATGATCAGTGATGGCAATATACTGTCGCATCTTCATGGACCATAGGTCATATTCACCCTTCTTGATCATTGGGATTCTTAGTGCAGTGACTGATGAGGTGGGAGGGATAGGTTCAGCTTCAGACATCTTTTAGAGTTTGGAAAGATTTCGAATGATTAAAGTTCTTCTAGATCAGAGTCTCTACACAAGCTCTGATACCACTTGTAGGATCGATATACCTTAGTATAATAAGCCTTTAGCCTGTAAAGGATGTTACTTCCTTGAATAAATCCAAGTCAGTAACAATGAAACACTGATGTAATACTATCAACTATGCGGAAACTAGTTAACAGTATCAAGAAGAACACACAATGATTTAACAAACGATTTGTATTATCACACCTTGAATCTGCCTAAGTTTGCAGATCCCTAATACAATACTTATCTCTAATACTTCTAACTAATGCTTTTTTGTTGTGTCTTCTAATGCCTTACTAGAGATCCTTTTATAAACGTAAGGATAACTCTAGTAGGTGTACAGTTCTTGTATGACACAAATACTAATTAATACTAATCACTAATGTAACTGTTACATGATAATTACTAATGTAACCGTTTAACTACTAATCCTTTAAAGTTCCTTTATTAAAGGCAGTACTTTGACTTTTCCATACTAAGTAGGCAGTACTTTGACCCTCAACTTAGCAGTACTTTGACCTTCTGACTTGTATTTCCCAACAATCCTCCCCTAACTTGAATTCTACTTGCTTGACTTCAAGTTTCTTGATGGTTGGACATCTTTGTTCAGCATCAATACAAGTCTTCAATCTTCTAGATATAATCCTCTAAGCAGTATCTTGTATACAATCTGTTTGAGTATCTTGAAATGAAACCTCTTGTTTTGAACATAAATACTTCTTCAAAAATTCTTTGTCTTTGCATCAAACAGATTGTTCTTCAATCAGCTGCAGGTCTTCTCAGCAACATAAATGGTTTTTATGAGCCTTTACCAAGTAGCCATTCACTCTTGGGCTAGTCAGTTCTTTGGTACCTAGAAAAGGTAATAATCCATGGTGAACTGAAAACCACTTCAACACTCAGAACATGAATCATAGTGTGTTGAATACTATATGACTTTTGGTAAGTCATTACAACCATGAACGGATTTGATAAGTCTTTACCTGTAGCCGTTTGCTCAGGACTAGCCAACTCTCAGTAATAAAACATTGGTGAGTTGAGAACCATATAGTTTTGAGCAAACTATTAAAGCTATAAACGGATTTGAAGATCACACCAGAGCCGTACCCTCATGGTGAATCAAACTCTTTCTTGTCTGTTAGACATGGTGAGTTGAATACCATTTGTCATGTAGTGCAAGCACTAACATCAGGTGTTACTCTCAAAACTTTGAAAAATATTGTGCTTTAAAAAGTTTTTGCACACTCAAAACTTCAAAATATTTCAAAAACAACTTTTTAACTAGCAGTACTTTCAAAATAAGGTACTGCTTGTTCACAGTTAAGTCTTTTTATCAAAACAAGATATGTTACTTTCAAAGAAAATTTTGATAAATCAATTGGTACACGGCTTTTCCTCAACCGTTTGACCTCATGATCCATAATCTCTACAGGTTCCTCAACAAACTAAAGCTTTTCATCAAAGTGTAGCCCATCCAACGGAATGGCTAAAGGTTCATCGACATAGCACTTTTTCAGATTAGATACATGGAACGTATTGTGAACCCTGCTCAGCTCCTCCGAAAGCTCAAGCTTGTAGGTAACGAATCCAACCCTTTCTATCACCTTGAAAGGTCTGACATATCTGGGGTTTAACTTCCCCCGTTTTCCAAAACGTACAACCCCTTTCCAAGGCGAAACCTTAAGCATAACCTTATCCCCAATTTGAAATTCCATCGGCTTACGCTTCAAATCTGCATAACTCTTTTGACGATCACGAGCAGCTTGAATCCTCTGCTTTATCTGAACAATCTTCTCGGTAGTTTTTTGCACTATCTCTGGACCAGTGAGTTGAACCTCTCCGTCTTCAGCCGAACAAACAGGTGAACGACATTTTCTACCATACAGTGCTTTGAATGGTACTGCCTTAATGCTAGCATGATAGCTATTGTTATATGAAAATTCGACTAACAGCAAATGGTTAACCCAACCTTTTCCAAAGTCGATCACGCAAGCACGTAGCATATCCTCGAGAGTTTGAATGGTCCTCTCGCTCTGTGCGTCGGTCTCTGGATGGTACGCCGTACTCATGGCCAAGCTAGTACCCAAAGCCTTTTGAATTGACCTCCAAAAATGCGATGCGAACCAAGGGTCACGATCATAAATAATTGAGACAGGGATTCCATGTCTCGTAACTACCTCCTTTAGGTACATCCTTGCCAGTTTATCTAGGGGATCAGTTTCTCTCATCGGTACAAAGATTACAGACTTGGTGAGTCGATCAACAATCACCCAAATGGTATCGTAACCTTGCGACGACTTAGGAAGCTTTGTGACAAAATCCATAGTGATGTTGTCCTACTTCCATTTAGGTATTTCAGGTTATACCAACAATCCTGATGGTATTTGATGTTCAGCTTTGACCTTAGCACAAGTCATGCACTTACTAACATAGGTGGCGATGTTTGCTTTCATATTGGGCCACCAATATATTTTCTTCATGTCTTGATACATCTTATCAGAACCCGGAAGAATAGAGTATTTTGATTTGTGGGACTCGTGCATGATCACAGTCCTTAAATCTCCATAACAGGGTAACCAACTCCTGCCATTAAAGCATAGAGTTCCATCCACGCGGGGTTCCGACTTTTTCGTTCTGAACTTTTCTGGATCCTTTGAATTTTCAACCAGCAAACCTACAACTTCTTCATTCTTGATATTCTCTGGTTTCCTTGCTTCAGTCTGAGCATTCAAGATTTTCTTAGGAAGATCCAAGCCAATAGTCATGACTAAGGCTCGAACTATTAATGGTTTAATTCGTTCTTTCCTGCTCAAAGCATCAGCAACCACATTTGCCTTTCCCGGGTGATAACGAATCTCATAATCATAATCACTGAGCAACTCTAACCAACGACGTTGCCTCATGTTCAACTCCTTCTGATTAATAATATGTTGCAAAATCTTATGATCAGTGAACACAGCACCTAAACCTTTACTTCCTTCTGGTAAAGCCAGAATTGATGCACTACACAACTTCTGTTTCAATGTTTGGAACGCTGCTTCTGTTTGTCTCCCTAAACAAACTTGAACTTCTTATGAGTAAACTTAGTCATATGTTTTGCATCTTTGAAAACCTTCAATAAATCATCTATAATACCCAGCAAGACCTACAAAGTGACGAAATCTCTGTTGGTGATCTTAGGGAGAACACCCAATCCTTAATGGATTCGGAACTTAGCGGGATCCACATGAATGGCCTTCACTATTAAATCACGTACCGAGAAATTGCACCTAAGGAATCCTAAAATTCCAACATTTGGAATCTGTAGCGTACAGACTCCTCCTTCTTAAGCAATTCTAAATCGTCCTAGAGATGTTTCTTCATCTCTTTCCATGTTCTTCGAGTAGATGAGGAATCGTCGACGATAAATACAAATCACAAATTTATCCAGATATGGCTTGCACACCGGTTCATGAGTCCATAAATAAACCAGCCGGTTCGTTAGTCAAGCCAAATAGCATCACTTGGAACTCATAATGTTCCGTATACCGAGTCCGAATGCCTTCTTCGAATATCCCTTCCTGTACTCAAAGGTAGATGCTAACCAGATCGCAGCTATCTCGAATAAACACTGGATCCTTGGAGTTGGTCAAACAAATCGTGAATCCTTGGAAGTAGATAACGATTCTTCATTGTCAGCTTGTTTAATTCCCGGTAATCAATGCACATCCGGAATGATCCATCCTTCTTCTTGACAAACAAGACCAGAGCTTCCTAAGGTGAGGAACTGGGCCTTATAAAACCCTTTTCGGACAGTTCTTTCAGTTGCTCCGACAACTCTTTCATCTCAGAAGGCGCCAATCGGTAAGGTGCCCGTACTACAGGTGCAGCACCGGGTATAAAATCAATTTGGAATTCCACTTGACGAGTCGGAGGAAGACCCGGCAAGTCCTTGGGAAATACTTCAAGAAAATCCCGAACGATCGGTACATTATCAAGTCGCTTCTTCTCCGACTTGTCTTCCGCCTCCTTCGTAGTAACTTGTGCCAAAAATACCTGACATCCCTTTAGCATATACTTCTGCGTCTTTGTGCACGAGATGATGTTTAATCGAGTCTCGTATTCCCAGTTACTCCCGTTACCATGAAAGATCAAAGTTTCTCTTCCTCAGGGATGCGAACAATCTTATCCGCACAAACAATGACGGCCTGATATCTTGACAACCAGTCCATGCCGATTATAACGTCAAAACTACCCATCTCCACTGGCATTAAATCGATGTTGAAAGGGTGGTTCAGAAAATTTAGAGTGCAACTCCGAATGATAGTATTAACGCCAATTATTCTACCATCAGCTAGTTCTACGGCATAATCATGGTCTAAGACAGTCGGTGCGATATCAATTTGAGAGCTAAATGCAGTGGATACAAAACTTCTATCGGCACCAGTATCAAATAAAACAGAAGCATAACGGTTGTTGAGGAGGAACGTACCCATAACGACGTTCGCGTCTGGGTTTGTCCCCGCATTGCCCACAGCATACACCTTTGCTTGAGCATTTCCAGTCCCAACTTGGTTACCACGGTTGTTGTTGTTGTTGTTCAGCTTTGGACAATACCTTCTGAAATGTCCTTGTGCCCCGCACTCATGACAAGTAGACTTCTGACCCGTCCTAGTACCCCTCTGGTTGTTGGCAACATTGGCATTTGTAGTGCTCTTACAGTCACGAGCAAAGTGGCAAACCTTGTTACACTTGTAGCATCTTGGAGTGCATGGACCGTCATGGTTGTAATTGCATTTGGGGCACAAAGGTTTAGATCCTTCGTACGGTTTCCTATCTCCAGATGCTGCAGCGTATGCCCTTGCCACATTTTGCCTATTAGAAGGCTGCTGTTGGTTTTGGTTGTTTCGGGAAGTGTCTTTAACTTCCTCTTGTTTGCAGCCTGGCTTTCAGCAAAAGTACGGATTTTCTTATCCTTTAGCTCAGTTGCCATTTCAGTGGCTTCCTACATGGTTTTTGGTTTCGATGCCACAATACTCCCATAAATCATGTCGGGCAACCCACCGACATACCTTTCAACTTTATCAGACTCTTCTGGAAACATTCGAACACAGAGTAAAGCCAGCTCCTGGAAACGTTGGTTGTACCTTGTCACATCGGTACCTTGTACTTCCAAATTCCATAACTCAGCCTCAAGCTTCTTCATCTCATTTTTTAGGCAATACTTGTCAGCCATTTTCTTTTTCAGTTCTGCCCAAGTCATCACATAAGCAGCGTCATGACCAACAATCCTAACATGGGAATTCCACCACGTCAGAGCACCTGCTAAAAGAGTACAAGTAGAAAACTTGATCTGATTCTCCACCGAGCAGTGGCTTATGTGAAACACAGTCTCCATCCTTTCAAACTATTGAGTTAGTTTAACAACTCCCTCCGTGCCTTTGAAATACAGAGGTTGACACTTCAGAAAGTCCTTGTAAGCGCATTCTAGAGCAACACGTTCAGTCCTTCTGACACCCGTTCCCGAAGTATGGTTGTCATCGCCTGCTCTGTTTGCATCACGTGCTGCCAATGCAGCAGTGACACCTTGGTCAATCATTGCCTAAAGTTAGGCATTGGTGACGGATGTGGTAGTAGTTGTTGTTTCTGGGGCTGGTCTAGCCCTCGTGGTTCTTTTTGGTGCCATTTTCTTCAATCAAAAAAAGTATAGCACCCGTTAGATTTCATAAAATCTTAACCATGACATGACATATACATAATAAATAAAACAAGATCACATCCCACAGTGAAATATATAACTAAACTGAGTTCAACACTGGTATAGATAAATCGACATTCATTCACACAAATTCGATTACAACCAAAACATATTACATTCCTGACATAATACCACCATTCTATATATACATGGAAAACATACACGATTTCTTGATACAAGAAATGAAAATACAAATCCTACTACCGTGCTAGCTGGGTATAAAACCCATAATTCTTAGCCGGCTCACAAAAGATAGCTACGAATACAACATAAACCTAGAGCCCTACTAGCCGGGAGTCACCCGTAATACTTAGTAGGCTATATACAAAACAACTAGCCATAACCTAATCTATGAACTACTACTGGCCTTCTCCGGTGCAACTGGCTGTGCTGGACCTCTAGAGGGTCCCTGCTGTCCCTGCAGTGTTGTCACATGTCCCTGTAGAGTGTTCACCTGTCCCTATAGTGACTGCATCAATGTCAAAGTCTGTACAAGCTACTCCTGTCGGGTACGGTCAAATGTCCGTAATGCTGCAAACTATGCCTGCCTTATGTGATCTGCATGTAGCATCTCTGAGGTCACAGTCTGACTCCTGAGGTCACAGTCTGACTCCTACAGTCAGCTACCTGCAGCTGTGAGATCATTGTTTGCTAACTCATCACTATAGAGCGTAATGTCATAATCTCTTAAGGTGCCATATAGCTAACCTCCATGGAGCGTCCCCATGCCTCCCGAGAAACCAGAGCCTCCTGATCTAGTAGTCGTGCAGTCTCATAGTGGTACTGACTATCATCAACCAATGTCTCAACTCTCTGATATATCTGGGTCTGCCTACCCTGAGTATCCTCTATCACACCATAGATGTCCTGGGTGTCCTGCTCCTGAACTGCAGCCAGCTCAGTCACCCTAATGTTGACCCCCTCAAGGGTCGTCAGTGCTACCTCCTCAGTAGCATCTCTTGGGTCTACCCAAGCATCTCTAATCCCATAGCCGACCTCCTCGGCTCTCCGTCAACTGATCTTAGCATCCACAGTATCGACAAACCCATAGTCTGCCCTACGACCTCCAATCGGTCTAGCGGCAGCAGCAGCTGAACTCTCTCCCACCTCGCATCTCGGACCAAGATCAATACCTAACCTCTTCCGAGGTGGTAGTGTAATCTCGGGTCTGTCTGCCCTGCGGTCAGAAGATAGTAACTACAAAGGTGGTGATAAAGTAGGTAGTGGTAATGTAGGTAATACAGATGGTGGTGGTAATGCTGAGAGTGGGGGAGATGGTATCTGTGGTAATGGAGATGATAGTGGAGTAAGTGGTGATGGTGGTGTAGTGGTTAAGGCAAGAAGTCGCTCGACCTCTTCCTTAGGAGGAAGTGATATGGATGGCTCATCCCGGATATATATCCTGGCAGTCATACGGTGTACAGGTAGGACAGAGTAGGCTGGAGCTGGGTGCTACTCCTCCTCCTCATCCTCATCCTCATCCTCGTCCTTATCATCGGCATCATCTCCGGAAGGCTCCTCCTCCTCATCATCATCATCCTAGTTAGCGGGATAGTCAGTTGGATCCTCCTCTGGATCATTATCATCATCAGCCTCCAGCTCCTCCTCCAAATCAGACTCAGGAACATATCCTGGTGAGTCTGCAGTAGGTGAGCCAGTAGCAGGCAGTGGCTGCTCCTCGGCCGGGAGTATCTCATCCTCCAGTGGTATGTACTCAAGGTACATCGACTCAGGAACAAAGTCCAGTGGGGGTGGTGACTGCGGCTCCTCGGGGCCAGGCATCTAGTCAGGCGATGGTGGAGCCTGATAAGCAACCACTATGTAAGCATACAGGTCCTCTAGCATCACAGGTGGTCCATCGACTCTTGGTGAGCCCATATCCGATGAATCCTCAAATGGAGTCGACACCTGCATGTACGTGACTGTGGAATCTTTCTAATCCGACATCGTAATATCTGAAAATCAAAAAAGTAGCTTACATAAGTATTTAGTATAAGACCCTTATAGTAATATACATATTATATTATAACACGTATATCAATCATGAATGCATCTAGTCTAACCAACTAATACAGCAACTAGTATATGCATGTATGTATGCATGTATATCCCGTGCAACCCCTTTTGCACTAAAGCAATATTTTGAAAACAGTTATAGTCCAGCAAAACATTTTTGACCTGGTTCTCTATAACCTTGGCTCTTGATACCAATCTGTAACACCCCTAAAATGGCTCGCAGCGGAATATGAGTCAGGGGGCGTGTTACTTCATAGATCAACAACACAAGATATATATAGAACGACAATTAAAAGTCGTAAAAATGGATACATTGGATTTTAGCAAATATCTATTACAAAAAGCCCGAAGCTTAACTTGTTTGACATTAATAGTACAAAGATACTAGTTCATAACACATTTTCCCAAAAACATATGCAACCAAATCTTTAGCATGATATCCCAAAACATATAATCACCAATGTATCCCAGCACCTCGTGCCTATTGACCTCCTGAAAAACATTGCTTTAAAACGTCAACAATAATGTTGGTGAATTCATAGGTTTAATAAATCGTATAATGCAGGACCACAAGATCACCCATTTGTATGATAATGCAACAGATGCAGACATCACATAAATGCAATTACGTTCGCCCTAAGCTCATGACACTGAAGCTCGACAATATATTGCAATGTAAAATTACCCATAATGCCCGTATGGATGTTCTAACCCGCAACATCCCCAGTCCGACATGGTATACGTTCGTTATCCGGCATACCGGCACAGTGAGCATGACTCACCCGAACGGGGATGTCAATCCCAAATAGATCTATTCATAACATTCGCGCTTACCCTCCAGGTAATTAACCAGTTCATGATAATGGGCTCAACTTGGGTTATCGCTACTTAGGCAACACGTAATCATAATATAAAATTTACCACTTGTGTCCAAAGTATAAAACATCGCATGTTTCTCACCCCAAAAACTTATAAATCAAAATCATTTAAAACATGGGGCTATGAACTCACCTTGAGTTCCGTATATCAAATAATTCACAGACAATGCGTCACGGTAACAACCGAAAGCAACCTAATCAAACATAGGTCGTATAAGCACTACGCATTTCAAATAACTACTACCATATATAATTCTATATAGCTACATCACCATCTAATCGCGTTTGTAAAAATCATATTTATAAAGTTAAAACGTTTATAAATATACCTTTAGTAAAAATGACCTAACTTTCACGTTTCAAGTCCGTTTCTGGCGTTTCTTACGTCCACGCTTTCGTATTAAGACGATGTATCAAAATATGACATTTTTAGGTTTTGCGTCCACTGATGAACAGTACTTTTACTGTTCACATCAGTTATAAATTTATTTATATAAATTTAGTAATCGTAAAAACCCGTAAATGTAATAACTTATTCGTTTTAAACCCGATTTTAGCGATTCCTTCGAGCACGTCTTTGTAATTAATAGGAGTATCAAAATTATCACATTTTATAATTTTGGGTCTGCTGATGAATAGTAATTTTTACTGTTCATAGTTTATAAAATTACTTTTATAAACTTTAATTATCGTAAACGCCGTATTTTATTCGTTTTAGCTCCGTTTTTAGTGATTCTTTCGAGCACGTTCTCGTAATTGAAATCTCTATTTATTTATGAGGTTTACAAACATAAATATTCCTGAGATGAACAGTAACTTTTATAAAAATAGTTTTATAAAAGTATTTTTATACCTTTTAAGTATATAAACTCGCGAAATTCATAACTTCTTCGTTATTAATTGTAAAATTACGATTCTTATCATTTTGGAATCCTAAAAATGTGTACAATATGTTAAAAATACTAAACCTCCTGTTTGTATACTTTTTATAACAAGTTTTTATAAAAATTATTTTATAAATCCGTAAACGTATATTTGCCGTATCTTTTTCGTTATAGATCGGTTTTTCAAGTTCCTTATATGCTCGGAATCGTCACGAGGTGTTCTATCTTTATAAAACATAATAGGGCTGTGTCAAAAGTCGAACCAAAACAGTCCCTTTGTAATCAATAGATATACTTATTTATATAACTTGTTTTAGGTACTTTTCAACTTAGTTATTTACCACAAGTCCTTTATAACCATATATAGCATATGTCTTACATATAATAAGGTCCATATAGTGTCCAAGAGTCCATAGTATCAAGAGCACAAGTCATTGCAATACTTTCACTTGTAACTTATTAAGTAAACTTTAGAAACCCTAATATTGTATATACACTTTTTATACATATAACAACATGGTACAACACTTATACATCCATCTTAACATGATATAACCAACAACATACCATATGTAAAAGTGTACAAATCCATAATCACAAGTAAAAATATGTTTTACATGATTAAAAGCATCCTAATGGTGATTTCACTACATAGAACTTATATACACATAAAATGATAAATGTAAAGACATAAAGGGTTTTAGATAACCTTGATGTGTAGGAGGATGAAAGGTAACAACTTCTAAACCATTGTTTAGATAATAAACCCTATCTTGCACACTTGAAAACCCTAATTTCTCAAGTAAACCCTAATCTTGAAATCACTTGATTAAATCCTGCAAATGCTTAGCCAACCCTTCAAAACACCTAACGGATACAAGAAGGAGATGTGTGTATGCTTGTATGGTCTTGTAAAATCAAGATATGGATTGTGTATCGAGAAGGGTAGTTTTGATGCGTGGGTTTTACACAAGAAAGAAAAAAGAGTTTATTTTTTGGTAAGTGAAATACTTGTATGTTTTTTTCTCTTGAAAGGTGTAAGACTTATATGATACAAGTTAGTCAAAAAGGTGTACATATGAGTCATGAGACAAGATGAGCAAATTAAGGAAGTCCTTATGGTCTAGGTATGGTGTTCTCTTGAAATTGTCTCATGGTTTTATTAGTTGGTGTAGTACAATGCAAGTTGCATGATTTTCATGATATTTCTTTTATCTAACTCTCCAAATCCGGCCATATGTATATATATATGATGTATTTTTGTGATTTTTGAGTATTGGGTATAAATGTGGGTATTTGTTGAAGCGTAGAAAAGTTTTGGTGGTTCCAGGTATGCCTAAACGTATTTTATCGCGAAACGTAATCACTTTACGCAACCAATAAAAACACAATGAACAAAGTTAATAATTATCCTCAAAATAATTACTTAACACTTGATTGATGTAAACATTTAATTGTTTGATGCCCGTTTACATTGAACGATATATTTTAGCTTACGCGATTTAACTTGACGCTTTAAAATTACAAGCAAACGAGTACAACACTAAAAATTAATAACGAACTTATTGACGTCGCAAATGACTCTAAAACACAGGGTGTTATATTGATCATCTTGTTGCATTCCCGAGTTTCAGCCATTGTCGGGGTGTGACACAAACGCACCCTTGTGAGCCTTGCAATCGAAAACCAAACACTCCTTGACTTGGACCGAAATTGCCTAAAACCCTAATTAGGGTTTTATCCTAATTCGGTTGAACCGAAAAACAAAAAACCAAAATCCTAATTGGGTTTGTGTATTCACCGAGCAAAGAGAGCACCAAACAAACACCTTAGTAAGAGTCTTGAACCGTCTATCTAGGAGGACAAGAAAAACCGAATACCTTATAAGGGTATTGTCGAATTCGGTGAAGGGAGAAGAACCAAAAACCCTTAGGGGTTGTTGGTTCGATTTTGGTGAAGGGAGAGAGAACAAGGAAGATTTTAGGGATCTTTTGGTATTGTGAATGAATGAATTATGAGGTCTAGGGTGAGGGTATATATAGGCTCCCAACCCTAGTCTTGTAAAACAAGATATCCTCTAATTTAATTCTTATCAAGATACACTTTCCTTATCTCTAAAAATTGAACCAAACACCCTTCTAGAATCCCATAAGGGGCCCGACACTATAGGGCACCCCTAGGGTTCGAGTTTTGTTCAATTTGGTCCCTTGGTTTATAATTTAAATATTCGTTACACTAGTTATACAAGTAACGGTAAATAATGATCATTTAAATATTTATCGTGAAGTAAAACACACTCTAAGTGTTTAACGCGTATGCCCCCAATAGGCTCACGCATTTCTAACGTATAACTTGCAGAACCAACTAACATATTCCAACAGATAGCAGGCGAGGTTTGTCACACCTCGATGCCCTATGGGGCCGAAGAAACAATCTGCATATTACTCGATTTTTCACTAAAACTTTTACCGTCCGAACATAAAGCACGACAAAGCAGTAGGGTCAAGAGTGTGGGGTCGCCAACGAGTTCATTCACGCGCCTCCACTCGGTACGTTTCAGCTCATCGATAACTCCCTTGATCTTTTGTGATAGGAATGGGTTGAAATTATGAAGACTATCACTAATAGTAGGGTTAGACACACCACCACATACCTTATTTTTTCCTACATATTTGCCAAATTCCATTATGACACTCTACAGCTTTGATAGCGCTTGTGTAAATTGATCGTTGTACATTACCCTCGATACCATGCGTGGAATGGTATCCTGAATAACCCACTTTAAATCCCGCTACAAAACATCGTACTTATCACTCATATCCTTATTTTTAGTACGAAGGCAATCTAAGTCATGCTCTTTAACCTCCAAGACTGCTTGTGTAGTATGTAGATCTGACTCACGCCAACGAGCAACACTAGACATCCCTTCACAGCGGTTAAAGACGACCTCCAAGTCCTTTTTTAGCAACTTCACCATAGAAAAAAGGTCAGCTTAGGACACCTTTAAAACACAAGTTTGATGGTTTGAACAACCCGTGCTGCTCAACTTGAGCCTTTTCAACAACGTTTTTCTCTTCTAGTGAGCTATTGTATTTCACCAACAACTCCTCGTAACGTCGCTAAATATTGAGACCTTGCTTCAACATCTCTACTAAGTCACGACGACTATTAACGTCAACGCTATGTGATATACCACGACCTTCATTCTCCCCAGTCAACATAACCTTATTCAAAAAATCACCTATTACGGCGCCATCAATCTCTGTCTCACCACCAGGTAATGGCCGACTAGACCGATAATTTCCTACATCAACAGTTTGTTGTGGGTAAGGGACATTATTTAACCCGCATTCCATGAGAGATAGCTCGCCATTTAGAGGAAAAGGATCACCAGACCCAAGTTGATCGATTTGGTTTAGCATGTCATCAATACCTATAGTTAAATCTTCATTTAATCCTAGAAATGAGGGACCATTATCTATGCTAATCTCAGGTTCCAACGGGGAAAAACAACATTCCCTATCATAAATACTCGATCACTGCCCTCTTGCATCCTCACAGGCGGCTCAGGACACGAACCATTATTTCTTATCATCATAGCTTGATGACAACCAGCATCATACCCTACCTTCTCATCTTCCATAACGAACCAACACCTTTTTTTGGAGGACTAAGGCCAAGGTTATTGACAAGAACAACAGGTTTAGATGAAGACGGGACATGCTCTGCCGCTACACCCTTTAGCGGTAAAGCAGCATCCGATGGAACAGGCGGACATCAGGCACCAAACGGTTCCCATCGCTTCAATATCATGATGTGTTGAGAAGGATTAACATTTGTAAGATTCCCAATAAGTCCAATATCTGCATGTGAACAAGAACATCAAGACAAAACAGCCATAACAACAACAAAAACCAACAATATATATATATATATATATATATATATATATATATATTTATCAATATATATCATAGTATATTTATATAATATAACTAATATAAATATAAATATATATATATATAATATATATATATATAATATATAATATAGATAAATATATAACGTACCATGTCAACTCCATAAAACATGGTTCAAAATCCCTATAAGGCCAATTATTGCTCAGCCCACCAGCAGCCAACGGTTCAAGTGCACTTTCAGCCCCCCAAAGATTAACTTACGCTGCAGACGAGAGGTAAATGTAAGCCACCCCTCGCTGGCAGAAAGGTGGTAAAAGCAACCGAACAAAGTTAGAGTAGGAACTATGTGCACAGCACGATAATGATGCTCGAAGCATAGAATCTTGCGATAACCATCTCGGCAAAGTTGCGAGATGTGAAACCCATAGCTTGACAACACCTCTGATACGAGCCAACTAGAAGTTAATACTGCTGCTTGGTTTTAGTTAGTACTACTAGCCTTATTAGTTAATACTGTCAAGCTTAGTTAGTACTGCCAAGCTTAGTTAGTACCGCTAGGCTTAGTTAGTACTGCTAGCGTATTGTTAATACTACTAGTGTATTAATAATACTGCTAGAGGTCTGTTATGTTGTTGATGCGCATGAGGTGCACATGTGTGGTTCTAAACCAGATGTGTGAGGTGCACGTGTTATTCTCATCAACTGGTAAACAGACTTAAACAATACAGTTCCCGCCAAAGACTCCAACTCCCTAATCCTTTCCCTTTAGCCTATAAATACCTTGCTAGTTCATTTCTTACGTTCATGTTAAATTGTAACTGTGTGAAAACACATTTTCTCTCTCTTGATTCAGTTGTAACCGTTTGGTTGAGTTTCACCATTAATGAATCATTTTGAGCTCTGTTTCTTTGTATACGAGTTCTAAGTGTTTTCATTGCCGTTGATCTGTGAATTTTTTAACGAAAGGATGTTATCCAGTTTGCTAAGTATCAATTGGTATCAGAGCTGCCTTCTTGGCAACTCAGACGGTGTTTTCCGGTGATCAGTTAGTTTTCCGGCGAGGTTGTTACATAAACAGTTAGGTTGTTACACTGATACTCAACACTAAATTGTGTGTGATATCCGTTCGAAACAAGACCAAGTGTTAGGCATCCTTCGCGATCACTGGAAGAGCAGCGCCGTAGGCTTAAATCCTCTGCTTTTGAATGGTGATCAGTTTGGGTTGACCTAAGTTGGCCAATAACGGATTAGTTGATAAGTCAGTTACTCAATTGTAGTGTGGGGAGTAACTACTTTCAACAGCATCTAAATAGATGCACTAGGAAGTTGTTACAACAGTCTAACTATCTAACAAACTTTCTAACAAACTCTTTAACAACCTCATTCAGTCATGGTGAATACAAGGAATAACACCTTGATCACTAATACACCTATTCCCACAGATCTAATTTATGCTGCTCTAGCTGCAATCCAAGAGACTTTACCTTGTATTCAAGCTGATGTAAGAACTCATTCAACTAAGATTGCTAATCTAAAAAGGGGAGAAGGAACCAGTCAACCAAGGACTGGTGAGTTGACTGGTCAACCAAAACCACATCCTGAACACACTCCTTATGGAAAGCTCATTAAGATTGAGTTTCCTAAGTTCAGTGGTGATAATGTCAAGGATTGGGTCTATAGGTGTAAGCAATTCTTCCAGATTGATGGAGTGGTTGATGGAAGAAAAGTGCAGTTAGCTTCTATGCACATGTTTGATGCAACCTTGGTGTGGTATCAACAGTATGTGAAGAAGTACCCTGATAATACACCATGGGAGCACTTTAAGGTAGAAGTGGTCAAAAGGTTTAGAGTTCTCTATGATGATCCTATTGTAGAGCTAAAAAACCTCAAGTAGACTGGATCAGTTGAAACCTATCAAGAGGTTTTTGAGGCTTTGTTGAACAAAGTGGACCTACTTGAGCCAGTAGCTATGAGTATGTTTATGGGAGGACTCAAGCCTGAAGTTGGAACTCCAATGAGGATGTTTCAAGCTACTACTCTCAGTGAGACTTATGGATTGGCTAGAATGCAAGAGGCCACCAATACTATCCTCAAACCAAGGTATAACACTGCTTTGCTTCCTACTCCTAAGCAATCCACTACTACATATGATAGTAAAGCTATGATTACACCAGTCAAGTCTAGTTTAGTTGGCCAAAGTAGTGGATATGTGACCAGAAATGGGGTGCATAAGCCTTACAGACTCACTCAAAAGAAGTTGGAGGATAAGAGGGCTAAAGGCTAGTGCTTTTATTTTGACCAAAAGTATGCACCAAGACATAAGTGTAGTGGCCAATTACATTATATGGAAGTCATTTGTGATGGTGACATTGATAACCACATAGATGGTGATAATGAAACCTATGAGGATTGTGTGGGTGATATGCTTGAAGTGAATGATAGCCCACAAATTACTCTTAATGCTCTTTCTGGCCTTAATTCCTATCAAACCATAAGGATTAGGGGAAGAATTGGTAACCAAGTGGTAAACATACTCATTGATTGTGGCAGTACACACAACTTTTTAGATATTCACATATCTAAGAAATTGGGGTGTAGATTGGATAAGACCACACCTATGCAAGTTTTAGTGGCTAATAGGCAGAAAATGTTGAGCACTTCTATCTGTCATGATTTGAAATGGAGTTTGCAAAATGAAGTGTTCTTAAGTGATTGATGCTACTTCCATTGGGTGGTTGTGAAATGGTGTTGGGCATTCAATGGTTAGCTACTCTTGGAGATATGCAGTGCAATTTTGAGAAGTTAATCATGAAGTTCAATTACAATGGCAGACAGTTAGTATTGAGAGGCATAAAAAACACCCATGTACATTAGATACAAGGCAGGAAAGGGATGTTAAAGTAAGCTGAGCTTTCTTTTATGGCTTTATGTATGTATCCAGTGCAGTTATGCCAAATGGGGAGTGTTGGGAGTGTATCTACAGAGGTGGAGCAAGTAGTTACACAATTTGATGAAGTGTTTGAAGTACCAAAAGAGTTGCCTCATCAGAGATCACATGATCACCAAATCCCTCTTATGCCAAACACTCCTCTAATAAATGTAAGACCTTACAAACACCCACCTAATCAAAAGGATGCCATTGAAGGCATGGTCAAGGAATTAATGGATGCAGGGGTGATCAGGGCAAGTCAAAGTCCTTTCTCATCTCCTATTGTGATGGTTAAGAAGAAGGATGGCACATGGAGGATGTGTATTGACTACAGACAGCTCAATAAGCATACAGTCAAGGACAAGTTCCATATTCCTGTGATTGAGGAGCTTATTGATGAGTTAAATGGTTTTGTAGTGTTCTCTAAGCTTGATTTAAGGTTTGGATACCATCAAATTAGAATGAAGGAAGATGACATTTGCAAGACAGCTTTCAGGACTCATGAAGGCCACTATGAGTTCCTTGTAATGCCTTTTAGTCTTACAAATGCACCCTCAACTTTCCAAAGTTTGATGAACACAGTTTTTAAGGCTTTCCTAAGGAGGTTTGTGTTGGTGTTTTTTAATGACATACTGATCTACAGCAAGAACTTGAAGGAGCATTGTGATCATTTGGCTCAAGTTCTGCAAGTCATGAAGGACAAAACCTTGTATGCAAAGAAGTCTAAGTGTTATTTTGCTGTACCACAAGTGGAATACTTGGGTCACATCATTTCAGCTCAAGGTGTATCCATAGATCCTTCAAAGATAGAAGCTATGCAGAAGTGGCCAATACCTTCAACACTTAAGCAGTTTAGAGGGTTCCTTGGTTTAACTGGCTATTATAAAAGGTTTATCAAAGACTATGCCAGTATCAGTCAACCTTTGGTGGCCTTAAAAAAGAAGGATGCATTCAAATGGAATCCATCAGCTAAATTAGCTTATCACAAGTTAAAGGAAGCCATGGTAAAAGCTCCAGTGCTAGCTCTACCTAATTTTGACCAAGATTTTGTAGTTGAAACTGATGCAAGTGGCAAAGGAATTGGAGCAGTGCTATGTCAGAATGGTCATCCTATAGCTTATTGGAGCAAAGCATTGTCTTCAAAACACCAAGCCTTATCAACCTATGAGAAGGAATTTTTGGCAGTGGTGACAGCATTAGACAAGTGGAAGGGCTATTTGCTTGATAGGCACTTCAAAATCAAGAATGATCACTTCAGCCTAAAGTATCTGCTAAACTAAAAGCTTACTACTCCATTCCAATTCAAATAGCTACCTAAACTTCTTGGATTTGACTATGAGATCATTTACAATAAGGGAAGTGAGAATGTGGTAGCTGATGCTTTGTTAAGAATTGACTCAAGTGGAGAACTTTTATAGATATCTATCTCCTCTGTCTCAAGTGGTGTTTGGGACAAGGTGAAAGACAGTTAGAAAAATGACTTGGAGGCACAAAATTTGATCAAGTCATTGGAAGATCACAGTTACAAGGGGAACAAATACTCTTGGGCTGGTGAAATCCTTAAGAGGAAGGGAAAAGTTGTAGTTGAAATGACCCAGAGCTAAGGAAAGAGCTGGTTCAGCACTTCCATGATGAAGCTATTGGTGGGCATTCTGGTGCTCATGTGACTATGAAAAAACTTGGGTCATTGTTCTATTGGAAAGGTCTTAAGAAAATGGTTAAGCAGATGATCAGAGATTGTGATGTATGTCAAAGACAGAAGACTGACTTAAGTGCTTACCCTGGTCTTATTCAACCCCTTCCTATCCCTGAAAGAAAATGGTTAAGTATGCTTATTTTATCCCACTAGCTCACCCTTTTATAGCAAGTCAAGTAGCTCAAGTTTTCTTAGATCAAGTGTACAAGTTGCATGGGCTACCTGGGTCAATTGTGAGTGACAGAAACAAAGTATTCTTAAGCAACTTTTAGAAGGCTTTGTTTGTTGAACTAAAGGTCAAGCTTAAGCTATCAACTACCTATCATCCCCAAACTGATGGTCAGACAGAAGTAGTTAATAGAAACTTGGGATGCTATATGAGGTGTATGTGTGGTGAAAAGCCAAAAAAGTAGGTGAAATGGCTTCCCTTAGCTGAATTTTGGTATAATACCAACTACCACACCTCAACTGAAACTACACCTTATAAGGCTGTTTATTGCCAAACACCTCCTATCCATGTTCCTTACATACTTGGAGATAGTAGAGTTGAAGAGGTGGATAGGATATTGCAAGCAAGAGAAGAAGCCATTAAAGTGCTCAAGTTTCATCTCAAAAGGTCTTAGGATTGAATGAGGAGTCAAGCTAACAAACACAGAACATATAGACAATTTGAAGTTGATGATTGGGTCTATTTGAAGCTTCAACCTCACAGGAAAGTGTCTATAAGGCAAGGACAGCAGCACAAACTTTCATCAAAGTACTATGGTCCTTTCAAAGTTGCAGAAAGAATTGGAGAAGTAGCCTATAGATTGGAGTTACTAAGTCCAAGCCAGATACATCCAGTCTTCTACATTTCACAACTTAAGAAGTGCCATGGCAAGGACCACAGTGTGGGAGTATTACCACAGCTTAGAGAAGATGGCATACTAGAAAATAAGCCCATGGCAATACTGGAAAGAAGGTTGGGAAAGGTTAACTATAAGCCATTTATGTTTGTGCTTATCCAGTGGACCAATAAACCAATAGAGGAAGCTACTTAGGAGATTTATGGTGACTTGATTACAAGGTTCCTAGAGTTTTATATGATGAATAAAGTTGTTCCTTGAGGACAAGGAAAGTTTAAGGGGGATGGAGTTGATACGAGCCAACTAGAAGTTAATACTGCTGCTTGGTTTTAGTTAGTACTGCTAGGCTTATTAGTTAATACTGTCAAGCTTAGTTAGTACTGCCAAGCTTAGTTAGTAACGCTAGTCTTAGTTAGTACCGCTAGGCTTAGTTAGTACTGCTAGCATATTGTTAATACTGCTAGTGTATTAATAATACTGCTAGAGGTCTGTTATGCTGTTGATGCGCGTGAGGTGCACATGTGTGGTTCTAAACCAGATGTGTGAGGTACAAGTGTTATTCTCATCAACTGGTAAACAGATTTAAACAGTACAGTTCCCGCCAAAGACTCCAACTCCCCAATCCTTTCCCTTTAGCCTATAAATACCTTGCTAGTTCATTTCTTACGTTCATGTTGAATTGTAACTGTGTGAAAACACATTTTCTCTCTCTTAATTCAGTTGTAACCATTTGGTTGAGTTTCATCATTAATGAATCATTTTGAGCTCTGTTTCTTTGTATACGAGTTCTAAGTGTTTTCATTGCCTTTGATTTATGAATTGTTTAACGAAAGGACGTTATCCAGTTTGTTAAGTATCAACCTCCAACAGCAAAGGAGAAACAAGAAAACGCATGCCCGCCTCCAAGAAATTTTGGTAGATACCCACCATACCATCTGGGGCATTCGTGATCCCCACCGAAGAGAGGGGCGCCATCCCATCGAGGTGACCAGGAAGTTTATACATAAGGCATAAGCTTTTCACATCCTGAGCCGATAGATCTGACGAAACGGTAATTATGGCGTTTACGTTTTTACAACTTATTTACAAAGGTAATATGATGCACATAAGACTGTTTTCACTATTTATACCAGCCTTCAATGTGAAGAAGCCAAAAAAAATAAATTTTATTATTTTCTTGAGCCCAGACCTAGACATAGACATAGGAAAAGGATAACATTAACTTTTTTTTACTAAATAACATAACCCAACTGCCATCATTACAAAAAGATTCTTATTAGAGAACTCTTAGTACACGAAATGTAAACCAATAGTTAAAGCCCATTCATATATCCTTGATATCATACATAGGCTTGAGGGCTTAATAGTCATACCATAATAAAATGCATATTATATGTTAAATGTGTAAATTTTCCCTATTAAATAATACATGAGAAGAAAGCATCTCATGGAATAAGAGAAATTGCACATGACTGACAAAATGAGAAGTCAGATGCGAAATGCTGGGCAATGCAACATATCCATTTTTGGCAAATAATGTACAACTAGTAAGAGCATATGATTACCATTAAAGCATATGATGCTTGGTAAGATTGTACCTACACCTGATTCCCTAACTCTATAAATAGGCATATAGGAGGTTTAAAACATAATACATTCACATCAACTTTCTATACTACAACACATCCTTACCATCCCAATAAAGCCCTCTATTTTAATGTATGTTACTTTGCATATTTTATATCTTCCTTGTAACTACCATATATATTATTTTCGATACCCGATACTGACTTGACCGTCGGAGTGTATTACGGGGAGAAAGTCCCGCAAACATTCTAACAGTACCTTTTATTTCTTGAGTGATATAGATAAACAAGGTCCACGTGTTCGATAATCAAGACCATCAAGTGGACTCGCGTATCAACGTATCATCAAGGATCATAAAAAGCAGCGTGTAAATGGTACTTAATATACCAATACCTGTAAGTGTAACATTTTTATTTTAATGCACCTACCATGAAACCTAAAAGATCAAAACCTGTAACACAAACACATCAAATCAGTCCCAAATTTACAACAACGAAAAAACCCAAAACTGAAAAAAAAACAAATATTCATTTTCAAAGAAACTGATGACCAATATGAAAATTAACATAAACAAACGATACATGTTTCTTATGTATGATCTGAAGAAAAACTAAACGTAAACATAAACAAATCATACATGTTTCTTATATGATTTGAAGAAAGACTAAACGTACATAAATGAGAATAAGAAAATTAATATATTACCTAATGAAAATCCATAAAAAGATAAGAGGTTTAGATTATCTGGCTTCTAAAGATGTGAATGCATGCTTCATAATAGCAAATAAGATTCAACACATGATAAGTGTAGTTTGATTAATACACCATAAAGACATTAATATAGAAAAACATGTGATTAACGACATATATAATGAACAAACTAAAGATGTAAATCTAAGAAAAACTTATCAGTAATCTTTGAATGAGTTGTGAACATGTTTTTGGAAGAATAAGAAAAAAACAAGGCTTTTAAAAAATAGAGAAACATGTACGTTATTAACGACATAAACAGCGAATATATAATATATATAAATCAAAGAAAATCATTGAATATAAATGACGAATATAAACAAATAACCAGTACGATCGATGGAAAGCGTAATTTATATAGGAATATGAATATGAATGTGAATATGATGATGACTCTTGTTAATTGTTGTTATCACTAATATTTAAAGTTATATCTTGATATATAATGTTATAATATATCATTGTAATTTTTCATATTAAAACACAAATGAAAGCTTGGCTAAATTGGTTAAGATTGTTGTATGTTAACAATAGGTCATGAGTTCAAACCTTGTTAAATACTTAATTTTTGACATAAATTCAAATTTTATTAAAATTTATTTGAAATTTATAAAAATTATGGGCATGGAAAGGTTTGAACTTGAGACCTATGGTTAACATGCAACAAGCTTAACCAATTAATCCAAGCTACCATTTGTGTTTTACTATGAAAAACAATAATAATATACTATGTTGATATATAATCCACCTAAGCCAATATATTTGAACCTTGGCCAAATCACATAATTTATTCCTAAAGTTTAGCAAATTAAATATAGAACGGATCATGCATATGTTTTCCTTAGATATAGGTTGACATCAATAAGTTTTAACCTAATCCAATTTTGTAAAAGCCACAATCATACGAAATAGCCAAATAGGTGTTCTTTTCTTTCATGTTTTTGATTGCATGCATTTTATAATTGTTTATGCATATGGTATCTGATATAATATAATAAAACTACATATTAATGGTATCTATATTGTGAATGATGTTTTATATAACTAGGCATCTACCTCTGTTGGCTGCTACGTTCACGTTTTCTTAGAGGCTTGGCATATTGGGTGGTAGGCCTGGTGCTTCGATGTATCTTATTGGGGTGCAAGAGGATAAAGTTCTTTTTTATCTTGATCCCCATGAAGTTTAATTAATGTTTTTGTGCTCATCACCCCAATAGGGGTGAGTATTAGGTTTAGAGATGTTTTTTGATGTTCATTCTCATCTTTCTGGTCTTCGCCTGCTTTGTTCTATTATTTCATCTTCAGTTATTTTCTAGATTACCATGAATTTGTATTAGGTTTAGAGATATTTTTTGATGTTCATTCTCATCTTTCCGGTCTTCGCCTGCTTTGTTCTATTATTTAATCTTCAGTTATTTTCTAGATTACCAATGAATTTATTTAGTGAAATATTGCAAAGATATCTTCTATACTATAGTTAATGTGATTATATGATTATACATGTTAAAATCAACTTGGGGCCTTGCTTAAAAGGTAATTTTGTCTATTAGAGCAGGTTAAAGACACTGCTACGTATCCTCCACATGAAACTATAAAAGGTGTGCTCTTAGATACTACTTATATAAGCAACGTTTAGCTTTAAGAATTGTATTTTAATTGATATTTCATCAAATTTGTCTATTCAGGTTGAAGCTGACCCAGATTGTATCCCAACGGCAACACATTCTCTTTGATTTGAGGTATGTGTGGACAAAAGGTATTTATGTTATTTTACACTTACGTATTATACATGCTCATGTTGAGTGATGGTCAAAGGGGTAATAACATCACCAGTCATCAATTTAAGTAACCATGCATCAAGTTGAGTGTTGGACAAAGGGTAGTAACACCATTTAACATGTATTCGTG
>BQNB010028890.1:4652-56237 GCA_026074375.1 Tanacetum coccineum
TTCGTTAGTGGTTGTGAAGTTAGGATGATTGAGAGTGTCTTACGGACTATAAATTCTCACACTCGAGGGTACTTGAAATGGTGACTCTTGGTTATGTTCATACAAAAGGTATGAACATGGATGAGGGTGCTAAAAGATACGCTTGAATGTATAATGAATGACAATGATAATACGATTCAAATTAAAGGTTAGTTAAGTTGGTACTTTATCAGTAGTTTTTCTAATTTGAGTATAGGGTGCCAAAAGGACTTGAATCCTGATTTAACATGGAAGAGGCAATTTACACAACATGAAAGAGGAGAGGCTCAAATGGGCAACTTCATAATATTGAAATATTTTTTTGGGTAAAGGGTTAGCCGTCTAAGAAATATTAAAATCCTTTAGTATAATGTTGTTTTCATCCTTGAACTTAACCTCACTTAAAGCTAATATATATAATTGAAAGCCTTTAGTATTTTGTTAGATTACATCTTTGCTTTAAGTTTCTGTGATGTTGGTAAATTGCATAGTGTGTGGCTGCAACATACGATTGAAAAGTTCAGAACCTGTAAAAAATTTCAAAATCATATATAGAAAGTAACCACAGAGAAATTTTAAGATGTATAGTATTTAAAAAACAAACTACCTTTTGTTTGCTATCTTTGGATTTCGTTTCAGGTAGAGAAAAATTGGAACCATCACAGAACAAACAGTCTCCAAGATCCTCTAAATAACCACTAAGATCTGCAGGCGTAATAAGAGATGACGGTTTCTGAAGATCACATATAATACCTTGACCTCCAACACCCATCCCTACTATAATGTGGGTCCAGTAAGTCTGGATAAACCTCCAATACATATACATAAATAATAGAGTAAGCATCAAGCATTAGATTATGGAACAAACCGCATCTGATATATTGCAAATCTGAATCTTTTTTTATGAACGAGACCTGGTTGCATAAATGCTATTAGCCCTTGGAGTGTTATTGTGTTTTGCAAGGTATATAATTCGAAAAACTCTTATCATATTAGAACTAAATGAGTATTTTCTTTTTACCTTAGAGGGTGTTTCGATATGACTTTAAATTGATTAGTGCAGTTTGAAGTTGCAACAACTAGATATGGAGAATTAGGTAAAAATAGCATGTTGTAAATATATACATCCAGGCACCTCTATAAATGAAGTTTATAATCTATCACTATTGTCATTATGCATAATTTTCTTCCAGAAAAGGAGTGATAAAAACGCAAACTTGAGTGTCCATATTTTAATTGTGTTTGGGTTAGATTTACGGGGATTTTGTTGTATATAGGAAATTTGGTAATGGTTCACGGTTGAACTGTGCCACACGCAAAGGGTACTATAAGTAACAAGAAAAGACCGAGTGGTTCGCCATAAATCAAAGACCATAGGGATGAGTAAAACACTTGTGTTCCATAGTGGTTCAGCCCTTGATGGGAAACGGGTTAATTCGGTTATGCATAAGTATCGCCTTTTGGATCAAGAATTACTTCGTGTCGGAGTAACACACGTTTGAAACTTTTAGTAATGAGTTAGTTTTGTACCGTATTCAGAAAGTTCATTTATAAATGTTGTTGGGTGTTGGGGGCGAAATGTTCATTTGTGCTATGTAGGCTTTATAAAAAAGAAGAAGTTGGACCATACACCAAATGTGGATCGGTATACACCATTCTTTAAGGGAATGGACCGATATATTGCCTTATGGTAACTGGTGATGAAGCTGAGGACGATGTGGCCAATGGCGATGAGACTCGTACCGAAGGAAATTAAGTTGTACAGGTATTTTTTTGTTTATCTATATTTGCATGTTCTGAATCAAAAATATATAAACAAAATTAAGGCTTTATAGATTTGTTATATTATGGGCTTGTGGCTTTCCTATGAAGCCTTTAAATATGAAACCATACCGGCCACTATGGTTTGACCTGATAGGCTTTGTGGTATTTAATTCATATATATAACATGAACCAAGATGAATTCATCCCCCTTTAACTTGGTGTAGTGTTACAAACAAGATATGAGTCACTTTTAGTAATACTAAAAGATATAAATTTATAGGGTATTGCATAAATAAAGGGAGCATCAAAAGCGCATGTCTTTAAGCACGCATACCATCATGTAAACTTTAAATTGTATATCTATTTAGATAATCGTTAACCATTTTTTGTATTGTTATAGTTGTCGGTAGCAATGCACAAGTGAAGCAAGGATGTACCACAGGTAGACAAACTTTGGTAAATGTAGTGAATAAGTTAGTGAAATACGTAGTAAATAGTTTTGCTTACGTTTAGCCCAAGAAGTAAATGTTGTAAACAATTCAAAGCGCCGGTCAACACACCTAATGCCCTTTCCAGAAAAGACATCATTGTTAAAGTTCTTCAAGTAAATGGAGGTACATTCGAAGTACCAATATCATAATATATGGAACGAACCTGGTTGCATAAATGCTATTAGCCATTCGTTGCTGTATATCCTAATGGCGTTAGAAACACAATGGTTTGGGATTAAATGTTTGAAAACTTAGGTAGTTAGGCAACATTGTATGGGGTCCACACATTAGATTCATACATTTGTCAGTTGATTCATCAGAGTTGTTCATCTTCTTATTTTATTGTAATGCACATGTTGTTCATTCACCAGAGTGGTATATCATTTTGTAGCTATTTGTCCCATTTTTATTTATTAAATTGTCATCGATATTCGCTATGCTAAATGTACGCGTGCCTAAAGGGTAGCGAAATGGCGCTACAATAATAGCATTTCATACACTTATGTGTTTTCTCTCCTTTCACCTATTATAGGATATCTTGAGTAGAAAATGTTTGGAATGTGAAGCAAATATATATTCAGTAAGATGTTAATTAGCAAATCAAAAATATCACATATTGGTTGCTATATATGCATAAGAAGTTACTAAGTTTTGTTGAGAAAAAAGTTTGCATGTTATCAACAAAAACAAAATACAATCAATTGAAACGTAGATATACATTAGTTACTAATTATTATATAACCATTTTGCCACAAACATGCAAGAAGTTACTAATTTTTTTAGCCAAAATGTTGGATTAGGTGCTGTTATCACTCATGATAGTGATTATGGGGCGAAACTAAGGAGATAATATGTGTTATTAATAATGAATATACGAGTTAACTTTAACATTAGTTAAATTATTATGGCATGGTTGGGCAATGGTAAACACGCTGAAATGTTGCATATTTTACATATCAAAAATACCTTATTTTAGGTCCAATTAAACAACAAATTTAAAGGTTTAATTACAAATATTACTTTTATTTGTTATTTTATCTTTAAGGTACAATCGAGAATGTATGGGGTAAATGTGTGGATTAGAAAATAGATTGGAAAATATTTTGAAGATCGGCTCAATTGCTCTGGGAGTTCAAGTTGATACGCAAGTGTTCCCACTTTAGCAAGAATCTTGAAAGGTCCAATATAGCGAGGGTTCAACTTTCCTCGTTTGCCAAAACGTATCACTCCTTTCCACGGTGACACTTTTAGCATGACCTTATCTCCAACCTCAAATTCCAATGGCTTACAGCTCTTCTGTCTATCTCGTATAGCTTGAATCCACTTCTTGATCTGAATGATCTTCTCAGTTGTTTCATGAATAATTTCCGGACCAGTGAGTTGAGCGTCTCCAACCTCAGCCCAACAAATAGGCGATCTACACTTTCGGCCGTAGAGAGCTTCAAACGGTGCAGCTTTGATACTCGTGTGATAACTGTTGTTGTAAGAAAACTCCACCAAAGGTAGGTGTCTATCCCAACCTTTCCCAAAATCAATCACACAAGCACGTAGCATGTCCTCTAAAGTTTGGATGGTTCTCTCACTCTGACCATCAGTATGTGGATGGTAAGCCGTACTCATATCCAATTGAGTACCTAGGGCTTCGTTCAACGATTTCCAGAAATGAGAGGTAAACTTACTATCTCGATCAGAAATAATCGAAACTGGCACTCCATGCCTCGACACTACTTCCTTAAAGTATTGTCTCGTCAACTTCTCCATTGAGTCGGTTTCCTTTATTGGTAAGAAATGAGCAGACTTTGTGAGTCGGTCTACAATTACCCAAATTGTATCTTGACCAAACGACGTCTTTAGAAACTTAGTAACGAAATCCATAGTAATGTTCTCCCACTTCCATACTGGGATCACAGGTTGAACCAACAAACCGAATAGTTTTTGGTATTCGGCCTTGACTTTGTCATAGGTCAAACATTTACTGACGTAGGTAGCAATCACAGCCTTCATATTCGGCCACCAATACAGCTTCTTTAAATCTTGGTACATCTTGTCCGATCCAGGATGTACCGAATACTTTGACTTATGCGACTCGTGCATAATCAACTCTCTTAAGTCACCAAAACAGGGTATCCAACTTCTCCCATTCAAGCATAACGTTCCATCAGCACGTGGCTCTAGCTTCTTAATCATACCACACAGATCTTCTGTTCCATAATTTTCCTCCTTTCTCGCCTCAACCTGAGCTTCTAAGATCTGCACATGGAGGTTCAGACTAATCGTCAAAACTAAAGCTCGAACTCGTAGTGGCTTATTCGGTTCCTTTCGGCTCAAGGCATCTGCCACCACGTTCGCTTTTCCTGAATGATAACGAATCTCGCAATCGTAGTCGCTCAACAGCTCCAACCATCTACATTATCTCATGTTCAACTCTTTCTGATCTAGAATATGTTGCAAACTCTTATGATCAGTGAACACAATGCACTTCGTGTCGTACAAATAATGTCTCCACATTTTGAGAGCAAACACTACAGCTCCAAGCTCTAAGTCATGTGTAGTGTAATTATTCTTATGAATCTTAATTTGACGTGACGCGTAGGCTATGAGAAGCATCACAGTAAACCACGAAGTTTTCACTACCTTCGGGTAAAGCCTAAATTGATGCACTACACAACTTCTGCTTCAACAGTTGAAATGCAGTGTCTGCCTTTTCACTCTAATCAAACTTCACGTTCTTTTGAGTCAGCTTCGTCATAGGTTTGGCAATTTTTGAGAAACCTTCGATAAATCATCAGTAATAGCCAGCAAAACCTAGAAATTGATGAATCTCTATCGGAGTCTTTGGCGATGCCCAATCCTTGATTGATTCAATCTTATCCGGGTCTACGTGAATGCCTTCACTATCGATCACGTGACCACGAAATTGTTCCTTCGATAGCCAAAATTCACACTTCGAAAACTTGGCGTACAACTCTTCCTTCTTAAGCAATTCCAAAATTAACTTATGGTGTACTGCGTGCTCTTCTTCGCTCTTGGAGTAGATCAAGATGTCATCAATAAAAATGATTACGAATTTATTTAAGTATGGTTTGCACACCCGATTCATCAGATCCATGAATACCGTCGGTGCGTTGGTCAGTCCAAACGGCATCACTTGAAACTCATAGTGACCGTAGCGTGTCCTAAACGCTGTCTTTGGAATGTCTTCCTCTCGAACTCTGAGTTGGTGATAACCAGATCTCAGGTCGATCTTAGAGTAGACTCTTGATCCTTATAACTGATCAAACAGGCCGTCGATTCTCGGAAGTGGATATCGATTCTTCATAGTCAGCTTGTTCAGCTCACGGTAATCGATACACATCCAAAAAGATCCATCTTCTTAAACCACCTTATCAACCCGACAACTCCTTCCGTTCTCTTAAAGTTGAGTGGTTGACACTTCATGAAGTCCTGATATGTGCATTATCTAGCAACAGGTCTATCACCTCTACCATTCTCGTTTGGATTTCCATTTCCATTCTCACCATTTCCATTACCGCCATTTCCATTATCGCTGTCACTGCCGTTCTGGATTTGATTCTCAGCTTCGAGAGCATTGGTGGCACGGGTCACCTCATGAACAGCCAACGCTTCTTCCACACGTCGGTTAACGAGTTCTTCGATTGCTTCTGGGGTCATACCGGAGCGAGTGATAGTCATTGTTCTATGTCACAAGACATAACGCACGATGAGATTCGATACGAGATATAGCCATTATAAATGGTAAATAGGGTTTATATAGAAAATACAATAGAACATGTTTTGTCAGAACAAGTAAATAGCAATAAAGATGAATACGCGAGAAAATCAAACAAGCTTTTCATTTCATGAATAAAAGCATAATTCGGTTACAACTAATCCAAAATAGGTACGTGATTTACGATTATTTCTACTGCCAACATCTAGACCTAACCATCAGTCTAATGTCCTACATAATCATGGTACTACTATTCTAAGGGCGAAAACCTAAATGTCTCTCAACATACGACTCTAACCTCCTAAGTCTCCTCCGAGTATCATCACGATCCTTACGAACCTGACGAAACTCATGTGAAAGTGCCATGTGCCAACGAATGCTGTCAATCCGATCTCTCTCTATACTCAACATGGCTCAAACCTTTAGGTACTCCAGTCTTAAACTCCCAATCCTCTCAACCAAACTAGCTCTCTCTCCACTAGCCACTAACTGACTAGCCTCCAACTGTCTCTAAGTGGTCTCAATCTCAGTAATCCTATCAATATGAACCTCTGATATGTAGTGAACTATATCATAAATTGTATCCTCAAGATCAGGAATACCTCCTCTAGAAGACTCAGAACTATCACCAATAGCCAATGGATCTAAAGC
Organism: Tanacetum coccineum; assembly: GCA_026074375.1. Taxonomy (NCBI): domain Eukaryota; kingdom Viridiplantae; phylum Streptophyta; class Magnoliopsida; order Asterales; family Asteraceae; genus Tanacetum; species Tanacetum coccineum. The sequence continues at coordinate 11,307 of BQNB010028890.1, forward strand.
AATCTCTCTCGTGTCTGCCATACTAGCCTCTGCCTCAAACTCCTCATCCTCCTCCTTAACATCACTAGCAGAAATCTTAAATCCCATACCTACACCATCCTCAGGGTGAGCTATAACTCCCTTACTAATACCTACATCTGCAACAGCCTCTGTATCAGCAGTATCCACCTCCATATGCTCCTCTCCGCTATCCTCTGATGAGTATAAATCTCTAAACCTCTTGCGAAGTGGTAAAAGATCAGCAGGAGTAGGGGCTATCAACCTCGAAACATGAGTAGGTGATAGTACCGAAGCAGTAGGGGACCTACATCTCTTGCGAGATGGCCTAGAAGAAGGTAAAGATGAATCCAATGACCTCTTAGAAATAACTTTTGATCCGTAAGTCCGTTTTAGGCCCGTGACCTCTCAAATCGAAGAGAAAAACGAGACGGATCACACTAAAACTAGCCTTTAGCTGGTTACGTATTTCGTAAGGCCCAAAAAGCTCGTTTACTATGATTTATTGACATTTTTCAGTTTTTTGGAATTTGTGTTAGACTTGTTTTTGTTCTAGCTCACGGCCCATCAGTATTTTTAGGCCCGTTTCAGTTTGGTGAGCCTATTTAAACAAACAGCTTTAACCCTAGCCAGAAAATTATCTGTTTTTAGACAATTAAATCATTGGCCGCGTGAATCCGCGAAACAAATCATATCCACGGTATTTCTATTGATTTTGTTAAAATCACGTAATTCATTTGCAATCGGTTATTTAATCATAGACGTGTAAAATCCCGTGAATGTGACCTGCTTACAAGACCACAACTTCAATCACATCATATCCACTTAAGATCCAACAACTTTCACTTCAACTCACGATAAAAGGAAAGAAAAGAAACTTATCTTCGTGATTTCAATTCAGAAAATACAACGAATGCAACTAATTCAAAAGACAAAACAAAAGAAAGTTGCATGGTATCATTTTTCAAACGACTTCATTCACAAAACCTTAAGCCTCTTTTAAACTACGACTAAAAAAGGAAGTCGAAACCGAGGATGGATTCAAACGCGCATTTACCGACACTTTTTTGTCAAGATCTAGAGACTTTCACAGGGCACGATAGTTCCTAAACATGGATCAACTTTCAAAAGCAAACTTGATAACAACGAAATTCCCAGAGATTGGATCCATGGCCCTCTTTTAAAGTCCTCGAGACACAGTTTCAATGTCATCAAAGTTCAAAGATTTATTTGAATGATGAAAGATTGTAATGACACACAAACTACTTCTAGAATACACACTCGACTCGATATTCCAGAATTCCGTGATACACTGATCCAAAACATGGATTATGTTAAAAAGTCGATTGAGAAAAGAGCGCTGCATAAAATGGAGCATGACAGCAGGGTGAATGAAAGACTGATGCAGACAACAGAGGAAAAGACTGATACGAGTAATGCATTGGATGCATTGGATGCTAGTCTTTTAAGTTTATCCATGAAAAGCAATGGGACATAATCACAAGAGCAGGAAACAACAAGCATATCAGGGAATGATGCACATGTTATTGATGCAAAATCAGAGCCATATATGAAGAAGAGCAATGGCGTGAGAGGTACAAATGACGCTGATGATAAATGGTATCTGCTACAGGACAACAGCAATACTGAGCAACCCCCCGAATTCATTAATGAAGGAGAGGTGCCAGAATGCTGAACAATGTCATGAAATATGTCCTTTGCCTGCTAAATTAACTGATGACAAGACAACTGAACTCTCAAATCAATCACTCGAGTCTGAAAATGTTTGTCTCAAAAAGACTGTTGCCCAGTGTCAACAAGATTTTGCAAAACTCGAAGCACATTGTATTAATCTTGAACTACAAATGCAAAACAATGTTTTAAAATCAGGGCAACAGAGTCAATTTTTAAAAGAGAAAAGTAATGAAGCCAAAGTTAAAAATGACATCGATGTAACTGAAACAATAAACATCGAATTGGAACATAAAGTGGCTAAATTAACTTGCAAGAGACGGAGCATTACACATAGAAAAAGAGCACTTGAAACAGACTTACAAAAGATCTTTTTGATACTATCAAAGGACACGAGTTTTCAGACCAAAGACCAGAAGACTCTTTAAATGGCACAACAAACAAAAAGTCTAATGAAAATGCTGTAGTACTAAGCTCCGATATAGAAAAAAGGTTTGCAATTTGCAGCAATAAAAAATGAGTTAAGGAAACTAACAGAAATATGTGAATACTAGTTTGGCAAAGCCATCAATCTGGGAAAACCGGTTGACAACCACCTCAAAAACCATCCTTGTTAGACAACTGACTGCGTTTAAGTCTGAAAGACCTAGAAAATTACAAAACCGACGGTTTGTCCTCCCAAGTAGATGTAACAACGACTTGTCAAAACCAGTCACTACACATCATTTGCCTAAGGGAAAAAATCTGCCTCTGCATAACCTCCATCACTGATTGCACCAAGCTCATCTAGATAGCTCAAACACATTGTTTCATATCACTACCTAGAGGAAGCCTAAGAAAAAGACACATAAACACTCTAGGATTCCCTAGAAATTTTCTGACTCCAAACAATATAGTTTGCTCGACATGTCAGAAATGTATCTTTAATGCAATCATGACCTTGTGTTAATAAAATTTCCCAAAAGCAGTCAACTCGCGTGCTAAGGGTCCATCCAATAAGACAAAACAAACAGAACCAACCCGTAGAGAGCAAATAAGGGTTGCAACGAAACCAAAAGACAGATCCCAAAAGGACATAGGTTTTCAATCAAAAAGACTACCACTGTGCATGAGAAAACAACAAGTCCTAAATCTTGTCTTAGGTGGCAACAAACAGGGTAGAATTCTCAAGACTGTTTGACTTAGATGGTATCCAACAGGAAAGACAATTCGCCTCTAGCACAACAAAGGTTGAAAGTTGAACCCCAATGGTTCAACATGCAGATATCCCTAACCAATGTGAAAGCGAACAAGTCTCTTAATGTCAGTGAGTAACTTCTGTACTTAAGTTACAGGTACATCGTTCAATCCTACAGAGGAAGGACTCAGAGTTTGGTTGCTAAAAAGAAAGATATCTCAGAAAACAGGGCTTCAAGGAATTTTGATCTGATGATCACACAATGACGTTTGAACAACGCAGTTCAAGCCTCGGTCATCAATGTCTAATGACGTTTGAACACAACAGTATCAAGGCCTCGGCGAGGGGGGGAAAAGGGGGGGGGGGGGGGGGGGGGGGGGGGGGGGGGGGGGGGTCCATCAATGTCTAATGATCGTTTGAACACAGCAGTTCAAAGCCTCGGTCATCAATGTCCTAAATACGCCTGTTCACAATCAGTTCAGGCCTCGTTTCTTCATCAATGACTTCTATCATAACCGTTCTGAACTCGGAATTCAAGACCACAGCTATGAACAGTCAAGTTCAAAGCCGGTACCAAAGTTGTTCTTTAAGCAAAACAAAGACAGCTACACAATCATGACAAGAAGCGTTGGGATAACTATTCCACCTTCACATAGCAATGCTGAGGACAACAGGTTAAATATATACAAATACAAATGATCTGAAAAATAGAAATCCAAAAAGATTCTTCTCGACACGTCTCTTGGAAATCGATAACATTTACGTCTTTAGAAATGTCGATTAACATGAACGGGTTTGTAAATGAAATTCGAGCGAGAGTTTTCAAAATAATTTCAAACATTTCCATTTCTAATTTTCTAAATGGCATTCTTTGCAAAAATATCAGTACATAACCGGACTTCACATAAAGGAAGGTTTTATAAACTTAATCCTCACAACGAAAAATTAACGTTCTCGAAATCTTGAGTCAGTTCTTACAAGACATTCAATGTTTTTAGCTCAAGAAAAAGGAAAGTGTACTTTCAGTGCGCCTTACCCCTTACCGTTAAGAGAAGATCCATTAACATCTGGTTTTCAAAAGATTGAACAAAAAGACATTTTTTCAAGAATTCCTCGATGTCAAATCATAAGCTTTAAAATTTGTGTGTTCAACACTCCATCCCTCACAATGTTTTAAAGACAACAATTTCTCAATTTGGTCCTATTATTAGGGTGAGATTTTTCGAAAAACAAAGTTTTATAATGTTCTTGGATACATCAACAACGGACAACTCTTATGAATTCAAAACATTATCAAATGTTCCAAACCAATTCATGGTTGCTGATAATATTTTCCGTCCCATCAGAATTTTCAGACAAATTTAAATCACAAGGTATTTCAAAAACTAAGTGTTTATATTTAAAATAAGGGGAGAAAATTAATTAAAATATGATCAATCGACTCAAGAGCTAAGAAAAGGTTTAATGGTTCGATCTTATACCAACAACATCTAATCTCCACGACGAATACTGAAGTCAAAAGGTGGTTAGGTTAGGAATCAATCCTAAGATCCAACCAAAACCGGAGTTCAACCCAGGAAAATCCCAAAGATAGAGATAGCAGTCCTTAGGTATGATTGGAGATGAATGTATATGGGAATAATGCCGACTAAGATTGATTTAACACTGGAACAATCACAACAAGGTGTTAGTAATGACGTCTTGGTATGCATTGAAGGCGTTGAAGAATGAAAAAGAAATGTATGGATAAAGGGTCATAGAAGCAGCCCTCCACACAACTAAGGCAGAAACGTGTCAATACATATGCTATCAGAATCACAAGTTGATTGCTGACATTGAAAACGACATCATGGACCCAGTGATGCAATGCACAACCTTCCAGCCATTGGTTTTCTCTCAACGGAAACTCTCTCATTGTCACGGAGATACACACGTTATCTACTTGACATCTTCATTCCGAGATCGTTGTATTGAATAGGTGCAATATGCTCCAGCCTCCGAGTACTAAAACCAAAATGCACTAATCAGTCTATAGCCAGGGAAAGAGATCAATCAAAATCTAGTAGGACACATTCCATTTCAAACACTTGTAACATCAGCATTCACGAAGCTGTTATCAAGATCCCTACTACCAATATCATTGTGATATTGCAGAACATCCGAGTGATACTAATGTATTCACAATGAAGATGGAAATCCTGCTTGAGCCAGCATCAAACAAGCTCTTGGTAGGTGACTTGCGAGATTCTATATGAATCAAACTTGTGACAACTGGATATCGATTTGGTCCAGTAAATGTATTGACGGTTGATGAATTTTCGGATAAAAACATGACACTCTCGATGTTACAAAACTCTTTTAAACGGTGACACTCCGATAGATTTTCAAATCAATTTTTCCTCGTTTATCACTCACGTAAACCTGCAGGTCAAAACGTGGTGACAGGCAACACAATCCATTCAAATGCACAATCAACGAAGACATACAATCTAGAAACTCAAGACTAAAAGAACAAAGACTTCCGCAAACTCTGATTTGAAGGCTTTCAGATAATGCATAAAGTATGAGCATGTGGTCAAAAGACACATAAGTCGCAAGATGGAAAAAGACGATAAGACAATGACAAAGGCTCAAAGGCTAGATCACCAAAGCATGAAGGAACAAGATTACAACGAAGACAAAGACCAAGAACACTCGAGCTTAAACAACAAAAGCAATCTCACTGATCTCATGAAGGAGTGTCATCAATGAACTCACTTTGGGGGAGATTGTTAGCCTCAATTTTATTGAGTCAATAAAGGAAGCTCGTTCCCGTGTTCAAGACCTCACTTCGGGGGAGATTGTTAGCCTCAATTTATTGAGTCGAACAAGGAAGTTCGGTCACTCTACGATGGAGCTTCGGTCTTTAATTAGTTAATGTTGTAATACATTATTATCGGGAATCGGGCTCGATAGTTAATCTAATATTGTATATGTTTCGGGTTTAATCCCAAGCAAAACCCGAGCCCGGGTCCTAGTTAAATATCCCGCGCGTACCTTTAACGTGACGGGGTATATAAGCTTTTTCTTATTTAGAAAAAGCTAGTTGTTCAAAATATCAAAAATATCTTTTCTCTTTTCTCTCTCAATTCTCTCTCTAGTTTCTCTCTCTAAACAACTCCTCTCTTTCTCATTTTCTAGTTCCGATTTCGTATTTGATTCTATGAAGTGAAGTGTTATCAGGATCCTACACTGACGCCAAAGACATTTGGGAAAACGTGAAGATGATTCTGGAAGGTTCTGAGTTAACAAAGGATGACTGGGAATCTCAATTATACGATGACTTTGAACACTTCTGTCAAAACAAAGGAGAAACCATTCAAGGATACTATGTTAGGTTTACGAAGCTCATTAATGACATGAGAAAATAACAAGATGGTCATGCCCAGGATGCAGCTCAACACAAAGTTTGTGACAATATGTTACCTGAGTGGAGTAGATTCATAACTGAAGTCAAACTTAATAGAGGTTTGAAGGAGTCCAATTTTGATCAGCTTTATGCCTATTTGAAGCAACATGAGGTACATGCTAATGAGAACAGAACAATGATGGAAAGGTTCCTTCAACCTACTAATGATCCTTTGGCACTAGTGTCGAATGCCTCAGTTCAGCAGTATCCAACACAGTCATCCAAGTCTCCACAACCCTCAAATGAACCATCTCCTGCTGACAAATTTCAACTGGACTCAGGAAGTTCTTCAACTGAAAACTTGATTTGAAAAGTTTATCCAACTCACTTGCCCACCCTCACATCAATCGTAACAAATCACATCTTCCTCCTAACAAACAATCAACTTAGAACGTCATCTAATGAAGAGGAAAACAAAGCTATACTTTCAAGACGCAGAGTATGTTGTTCAAGATGTCCGTGGAAGTACAAGATGCGAACAATCAAGAAAACCAATTCAGAGAACACTGCAAGAGGAAAATGTGTAGCTGGGAATGTAGGGAGGTCAGAACAAGGAGGCATTATTAATCATTAGGACCAGAGCCAAAAACCCATTAAGTGCAACAACTGTAACGACTAGGGCACATAGCACGAGAATGTCCAAAACCAAAACGACTTCCAAGATTCAGACTACTTCAAGGACAAGATGCTACTAATGCAAGCCCAGGAGAATGGTGCAGTACTGGACGAAGAACAATCGTTGTTTCTTGCAGGAGAACAGATTATCAACTTTGATGAGGATGTGGATAATTCACCCGAGAATGATTTGGCACTCAATATGGACCATATCTTTGAAGCTGATGAATGTGATGCATTCGACTCTGATGTTGACGAGGGTCCCACCACACAGACCATGTTCATGACAAATCTCACATCGGAAGATCGAATCTACGATGAAGCCGGGACATCATATGACTCAAATACTCCTTTCTGAGGTACAGAGAACATGATGCCTATTGTTAAATCATTTAGATGAGTATCATGAAGTAACACGAGATGCAACGCGATGAACAACACAACCTACTTGTTGACTCTGATGCTGAGTCGCTAACGAGTCTAATAGAAATATTATTCCGTATGATCAGTATGAGGAAGACAACAAGATCATGTTGTTCAAAAGAAATGTATCTTCTGTTGCGAAATGATGCATTGATTGTCAATTCTCGATGAAATGCATGAACAGGGAGAACAAAGTAGATTAGCAAATAAACCAGACATGATCATTAATGATTCAGTGGCCTCTGAGCTTGCTAGATATAAGGAACTGGTCGGGAAATATGAAAAACGGGTAATGTTTTTAATTACTGATAGAAATGAAAAATTGATGAACAAATAGAATAATTTCTCGGAACCACCGAAACAGAAAGAAACTTCTTTAAAATCAGAACTCTTCCGACACAAATACTACTTAGTTTCTACTGTTGGCCATATATAAGTCAAAAGACATAAGAAATAATCTTTTGGAAAAAAGGATTTTAAAAACAAAAAAGAAGATAAAATCCTGAAGAGGTTTTTAGACATAAAAAGGCTAAAAGATAAGAATGAAGATAGATTTAACAATACCAGGATCAGTCCTTTTATGACGAAAAGAACAAGGTAGCAATAGGCTACAAAAATCCCTTATGTCTCCACTCGTGCAAAGCAAGCTCAGTATGCTCTGTATAATGGTCATGTACTTGTCACTACCAATCATACACCCACTGTCATACATGACTCAGAGGATACGCGTGAGATTAGCAAATAAACCAGACATGATAATTAATTTTAACTCAAAAGGTCCAAAGTTATCTATTGTTGTAATGTTTAGGGTTTAAAAAGCATTTACTCTTTGTATCAGAATGCCTTATTAACCGAATAGGCTAAATTGGCCAATTGCCTATACTAGAAAAGCCTTTTAAGAAATACTTAAAACAAAAATAAAGAAGAAGAAAACACATGGACTGATTCCTGCCAAACATCCTCTAACTTAGGATATAAAAGAGGCGGCGAGTTGTTGTTTGGTCAAACTTTTCAAAATCCGGTCAACGCTAAAACACACACACACACTCTCTCTCGCAACTCGCCGCCAAGAATAAAGTCACAAATCTTTGATTTCCAGTGTTTCTTGCAAAGGTAATCATCGAACCTTAATCTATATCATTTATTATGTGTGTATATCAATGGAATCGAATGGAAACCATTATAAAAAGAGTAGAAAAAAAATAGATCTAGGGCGTTTTTAGATGTAAAATGCGAATGTAGTGTTTGTAAGGTGTGAACTTAGTTGCTTAGGAATTGTCATAAGGTATATATTAAAGAAGTTTTGATGTGTGGACTTCTTTCTATCTCAAACAATATTCATGAATTTGCCCATGTTTCTTAATGGCGGGTTGACTTTTAGAAAGTAAAAGTCGGAGTAATGTGTGTCTTATCGTAGGATAGCCTAGGAATGCCTTAGGATGTGATTAGTTTTTGACAAAGGAGGTGCGTGGTTTGAATTTTAAGAAATCTGTCCGAATGGCGACGTTGCTTGTGTTTCTCTAGGTGGCGAGTTGGTTATTAAATTATCTTTAATAAACTTACTCAACCCGCTGATTCATATGGCGGGTTGATTAACAGCGAGTTGCCTAACGGCGGGTTGACTAACAGCGGGTTGACTAACAGCGGGTTGATTAACAGCGAGTTGCCTAACGGCGGGTTGACTAACAGCGGTTTGATTAACAGCGAGTTGCCTAACGGCGGGTTGACTAACAGCGGTTTGACTAACAGCGGGTTGCCTAACGCGGGTTGACACAGCGGGTTGACTAACACGGGTTTGACTAACACGGGTTTTTCCAATAATTTTTTCTTTTATTTTATTCCAACATGTAAACTGCCGTCTCTCGGCGGTTTGGTCAAAATTTTTATTATCAACCCGCCCCTTTTTCAAATGTAATTCATGGCGGTTTAGTGCCTTCCTCGCGGCGGTTTGCTCAATTCTCATAACGGCGAGTTAGCATTCTGCCTGGCGGCAGTTTGGGCTAAGTTTCATACTTTGGCCCATTAAGCCTAATAATCTATCAAGGCCCCTTCGAATGACCCAGTTGCTTTTCTAAACTCCTATCCGGGCTTAGTTAACAAGTAATTGATCCTGTTGGATAATTAGCAGTTTTTAATCAAACCAGAGTTACCTCTGTTTTTAATCAATCGTGGAATGGACATTACTTTAATCATGCCTAAAGTTCTCTCTTATAACATCGTTTCTCTGCAATGTTTGTCTTCTTTGTTAAATACTCTTTTTTGCAGAAATAACGATGGCAAACAAAATGTCCCAACAACACTCCTACAAAACAGATAGCAATATGTACCTCGCTCTCAGTGGTGACAATCGGGAAAGTAACCTACTTTTCAATGCACAAAAGATTCAAAGAGACCACCCCATCTTTCCAGATCTCAGTGGACATCCTGAGTAATACTAACTAACTTACTTGTGTAGATGTTTCATTGTGTTCTTCCAACTTTCAACTACTGCCTCAGCAAGTGTTCCTGCTATCTACCTGCAACAGTTCTGGAACACAATGAAATATAACGAGAAGACTGGGGTTTATAGTTGTCAAGTTGATGAACAATGGTTCGATCTAAGTGCTGATCTTCTTAGAAAGGCATTAGCAATTACTCCTGTCAACCCAACTCAACAGAAACCTATTGAGGTTACCTCGTCTGGGTAACACGGAGATTGATTTTGTTAATGAGCTGGGGTATCCTGAAGTTGGCCTGTAGAAATGTCTCCCACTATACGGGTGAATTATGTGTATCAACTCTGGAGGGCAATTCTTGTAACACCCCCATTTTTACATATTGCAGCGGAAGCTAATCTGGGGTATACAATCAAGGGTACAAACAAGACATAATCATAGAAAACGAAACAAAAAGAGTCTTTAATGAAAATAATTATCATTCCTTATTTCTTCAGAGTTTTTACAAAAGAGAGGTTTCCAGAATCTAAAATACAACATTTGAATGATAACGGTTTTTCCATCTTCGTGTCCTCGTCACTCCGTGCCATTAGTTACCTGAGATAAAACATGCTAAAAAGTCAACACAAAGGTTGAGTGAAATCCATAGGTTTAAGTAATATAATTTGAATGCAAATGCGATATTTGGGTTACATTGATATACACCCAGTATTGAAAACATAATTTATTATTGCCATTAGCTCATGAATCCGATGCCTTAGGTTATAATGGATATATGCCCCTAGCGGCACCTTTGCCAAAATACCTCCTGTGATTTCAATGTGTTCGATTGGTTTAACAACTAACTGGGTACACCAACTGGAGTCCAGCTCCAAATAGAACTATTCACATCATTCGCGCTTACAAATACGGAGAGTTAATTAACGTTCCATGATTATGGAATTTAAAGGCAAAGCAGTTACTTAGGGCAATAGTAAATGAAATAGCATGTAAAAATAATTGCATTCATTTTATAGCATGCATGACTCTCCGCTCGCGGATTTATAAAAAAGATTGAAATATGCGAGGCTTATTAAACTCTCCTGACAGTTATCATAGGAAAATTGATAGCTATATGTATAGGGAATGAAAGTAACGTCTTCGATACTGCAATCACAAGACCACCTGGTTAATATATGGCAAGTCTTAGTTTGATTGTATATATAAGTTTTTAGATATCGATGTTGGTTTCGATATAAAAATTATCATAACACCGTTCAGGCCATCATAGATCAGAAGTCATTCAGTAAACGTTTGTGGAGCTAGGGCACTTTAAATCGTAAACCCAACAACTCAGACAGAACCGTAAATACCGAAAGATGAAACTCTAAATATGAAGCTCCCATATTGTGGTATGATATGGATCCGGACATATTTTTTGAAAGCACATCGATGAAGAATGATATAAGGATTAAGAACATAAGTAGTTTTAAGCATTTATTCATATCTGATAGATGTTAAGCAACGAGGAGCGTTAATTAAAGTTAGACAAATAAATGTTTTGAATATGATTTTACACTTTTTTCAAATGTTTACATATTTAAACCCTGGGGTTTAGAAAAACCAAGTAGACCCCTAGGGTTATGCATTTTTACCGACCTTTGGGTCCTTCAACTTTTATTGATAATAACCAAGTAAACCTTGTACTTTAAAAAGTGAAAATAGACACCTATAGTTAATACAACTTTGATAAAATAGACACTTTTAGTCCCTTTTTAGTTATAAAGTTTCTAAAATTTACGATATAATACCCCTTGATGGGATTATAATTACAAAACATGTCCAAATTGCATGCAAAGATTAATTTAACATTTCAATAGAGATTTATAATTAAATGTAACTAAAAATATGAAAGGTTTTAACATAACATAAGTTTAATTTTAACGATTTGTTAAGTTAAAGGTAAAAACGTCAATTAGTTTCAAAATGAAAAACGCGTGGGTTTTAAGGTCAAATTCTCTTATGACTTATCAAAGTACTTATTTTAATATTATAATAGCTTATTAGGATAGGTTATAACAAAAGTTTACAAGTTTAACCCATAGTTTAAGAAAAAACATGAAATTAGGGTTTCGGGTGTACGGTTTTGGATCAAAAAGCCATAACACTTAGGTTTTTGAGTTCAAAGCTTTATATTATGATTTTAGCAAGAACATATGAACATTATGACGTTACATGAGCAGAATATAAGCTTAGAGAACCTGGTTTGAGCTTATAGCTTGGAAACGGGTCAGAATCGGGACTTTCGGCTTCGTACGGCTAGAGTAACGACTCTCGGGCTTCGTTTCTTGGTTTCTTTTGCTTCCTTTCTGTACTTGAGACTTCTTAAGATCTATTAGAATTCATATTGAGCAAGGAGTTGCTACTATGAAGGGTTATAGAGGAGGAAGTGGGGGATGAAGAAGAATGAACATACTATGCCTCTATTTTTATACCCTATACCCATATTGAAAGTAGCAAGGATAAGCAAGGCTTTAGGATCTGGCTTGACACATAGAGGGTCAGGGTATGATGTGTAGAAGCTAGGACATCAATTGGTGGAGGTCTAAAAATAGCTTTGATAGGTTAGGGGTGTGCTTTGTTGCCGCGGCTGAAAATGGAGCAAAAGAAGGGCCAGTGCTTTTGATTTTTGACCAAGTATAAGTCAAAAGTTAGGAGCATAAGCTGCACTATGATGCTAGAAGAGGTTCACATTGATTATTTTGGACCTTGGTACAATTAGAGGGGTCAAAATGGTCATAGAGTAAAACCGGGTCTATTTTGGGTTCTGACGGGTTCTCAATAGGTTTTTAACAATACATTGAGTTTACATGATTAAGGAATGATGAAATAGGTTGTTAAGGTCTGGGATTAAAGTAATTAGCAAAGATTAGCAATTCGTTTGGGTTAAAACGGATTAGAATTGAAGAAATGGGAGTACGGGTTCAACTAGGGCTCATTTAGGGTTTTCTTGACTTTCTTGGCTTATATTTTGCATACTCTTGATTAGGAATGATGGAATACAAATCCTAAGGCTTATATAAAGTATTATTAATGAATTTTGGTCGTTGGTTTAAGTTATAATGGTTTGAAATTGAGAAAACGGGTCAAAGTTACAATTAGAGCATAATTAGGGTTTTCTGGATTCGTTAAGGTTTTCTAGGCTTTGATTTCTTGTACATTGCCAAGTTAATGATAGATAATGATTTGTAAACTCATTTTATGAGTTTATAATGGCCCTTGGTTGGTTATTTGGGATTAGAATGGTTTAAAACAAGTAAACGGGTTAAATGAACCAATTAGGTACATTTAGGGTTTCTAGGATATGTTTTACGTACAAGTGAAGTAAAATGATGAAATAATGATTGAATAGGATTGATATGATTGTAAAATAAGTTATTACAACTTAATTAAGTGTTGGTTTGGGTTTACAATGGATAAAAGCCAAGAAACAGGTCACAGTTTAGAAACTAGTTCGGTTTTAGGGTTTAGGGTTTTGAATTAGGGTTTTGAGTGTAAAAAGATGTATGAAAGCTTATGAATAGAATATTTAGGGTTTATACATTGTAATATGAGTATATTAGCTTGCTTAAGTGGTGGTGAAGAAATTAGAATGAAAACGGAGGTAGAACGGCTATTTTAGAGATCATGCTTAATGACTTGTACATTGAGCTTTTAGAGATTTGTACTTTGACTTGAAGAGATTTTATATGTTAAATGAGATATCATATTACCTGTACATATACTTTAGTAGCTTGTGCATTCACTTTGGTTAAACCCTTTTCATGAGATTAGGGTTTAGGCATCCGGTCATGGTTTAAAGCCCGTTTTGATAATATGTTGCCAACAAAATGGTTACCCTTTTAAAGATGATATCCTTATAATAATAATATTAAATATTGACTTATATGTTAAGATGTTTGCTATCTATACGAATGATAGGAATTGCATAACGAAGGTTGACCGAGTCCGTTAACTTGAGTTATGCAGGTTATATTGCATATTGAGATATTGGCAAAGTAATGTAATGTAATAAAGCGAAAAATTTCCCTAAAAAAGGTGAGTTCATATATAACTGATAGATTGTACATCATCTAACTTAATAGATGGATATTTACATTTATGAAAATTGTGGGTTGTTATAGTCTCCACCCCTTACAGAAATCTCGTCCCGAGATTTAATTGAACTTGAAGTGATGATTGAAAATAGATGAGGATATTTGGCACGAATTTCATCTTCTTCCGTCTCCCCTGTAAACTCTGGTCCTCATTTTAAGTTCCATCGTACTTTGATATAGGAATACGACTTTCGTCTTGAGTTGGTTTGATTTCATGCCATAACTTCCACTGGGTTCTTCTATAAAATTGAGTTTTTCGTCGAGTTGACGTTCTTTTATTGGAATAAAACGAGAGATTCTTCGGATAAACACTGTAAAGTTTTAAAAGCACCGACTTAAATACTTTCACTTAAGAACTCTTATTGCTTGAGATTTAAAACATGGAAAGTATTGTGGACACTACTAAGCTCTTCAGGAAGCTCTAGTTTGTACGCTACTGGGCCAATTCGTTCAAGGATTTTGAATGGTCCAATGTATCGTGGATTAAGCTTTCCTTTTTCCGAATCGAAAGATACCTTTGCGAGGTGATATTTCAACATAACACGATCGCACAACTTGAAATTCCTAAAGGCTTTCCCTTACATTACGAACTTCTTTGTCTATCTCTGCAGCCTTGCAAGTGTTGACGAATGTTGTACAATCTTTTCACGTTTCTTGAATTATTTCTGGTCCTGTAAGTTGAGAATCTCCAACTTCAGCCCAGCAAACAGGTGATCTACACTTTCGTCCATAAAGTGCTTCGAACGGTGCTGCCTTGATACTGGCATGATAACTGTTGTTGTATGAAAATTCTACCAATGGTAAATGTTTATCCCATCCTTTTCCGAAATCTATGACACAAGCTCGTAGCATGTCTTCGAGTGTTTGGATGGTTCTTTCACTTTGTCCATCAGTTTCAGGGTGATATGCTGTACTCATGTCTAGTTGAGTACCTAAAGCATTTTGTAGTGACTGCCAAAATCTGGATGTGAAATGACTGTCACGATCCGAGATGATAGAGATTGGCACGCCATGTCGAGTGACTATTTCTTTGATGTATAACCTTGTAAGAGTTTCCATACTATCAGTCGCTCGAATGGGAATGAAATGCGCTGATTTGGTAAGACGATCGACAATGACCCAGATGGCATCATGTCCAGTTGAGGTTTTGGGTAGCTTAGTGACGAAATCCATTGTTATCCTTTCCCATTTCCACATAGGAATTTCTGGTTGTACCA
The DNA here is from genome assembly GCA_026074375.1 of Tanacetum coccineum. Lineage (NCBI taxonomy): Eukaryota > Viridiplantae > Streptophyta > Magnoliopsida > Asterales > Asteraceae > Tanacetum > Tanacetum coccineum. The sequence continues at coordinate 26,447 of BQNB010028890.1, forward strand.
ATAAGCCGGATGGCTTTTGACATTCTGCTTTAACTCTAGAACATGTCAGACACTTGCTAACATATTCTGCGATGATTGCCTTCATGTTAGGCCACCAATAGAGTTTCTTTATATCATGGTACATCTTATCAGAACCCGGGTGAATAGAATATTTGGATTTATGAGACTCGTGCATGATTAAGTCTCTTAAACCGCCAAAAAGTGGTAACCAGCTTCGGTTTTTGATACAACGAGTTCCGTCAGGACGAATTTCAAATGATTTGTCCATTCCTCGTAGGTTCTTTTTGACGATTTTCTCTTGGGGCTTCCATTTTGGGCTTTGAGATTTGAGTTGAGTTTTGGGATGAACGGTTAAGATTTAATTGCTCGAACTCGAAGGGGTTTGATTCGATGTCCGCTTTTTTCGACTAAGGCATCTCTACAACGTTTGCCTTTCCCGGATGATAACAAATCTCACAATCGTAATCTGGCGAGTAGTTTCTAACCATCGCATTGCCCTCATATTCATTCCTTTTTGACGAAGAATATTTCGAAGGCTTTTGTGGATCAGTGAAATACTGTACACTTTGTACGAATAGATAAGTGTCCTCTTCCCAAATTTTTAAGAGCAAATATTACTGCTCCTAATTCGAATCATGAGTGGTCTATTTTCTTCAGAGGTTTGAGTTGTCGAGAGGCATAAGCAATGACTTTTCCTCTGTTGCATTAGTACAGCTCCTCCTAACCCTTGAAGAGATGCACACAGTAAACACAAACTTATCGTATCCTCTGTAAATGCAAAGAGTGGTGCTTCACAGAGTTTTTTGTTTAAGAGTTGAAAAGCTATTCTTGTTCTTACGCACCCAGTTATAACTTTTTGTTCTGGGTTAATTTAGTCAAAGGCTTTGCAATCTTTGAAAAACCTTCGATAAATCTTCGATAATAGCCGGCGAGTCCTAAGAATTGGCGCACTTCTGTGGGTGTAGCGGGGGATGTCCAATTCTTAACAGCTTTGATTTTAGCAGGGTCAACATAAAGTCCTTGATTATTGATGAGATGACCAAGAAATTGCACGATATGTATCCAAAAATCACATTTAGAGAACTTGGCATACAATTCTCTATTTCGGAGTAATTCCAAGAGGATATCCTTAGATGACTTGGCATGTCTTCTTCGTTGCAGAATAATAAAATATCATCGATGAACACAATCACAAACATATCCAATAAGGGTTTACAAACACGATTCATGAGATCCCATGAATACTGCAGTTATTTGTTAAACCAAATGGGATTGACTTAACTTCCCATAGTGTCCGTATTTCCGTTTCTGAAGCAGTTCTTAGACTAACTTCTTCCCTTACCTCTCATTGATGATAACCTACCTAAGTCGATTTTTTGAGTAAACGCTTTGAACCTTGAAGTTGATCGGAATAAGTCATCGAACCTTCCTAGGGTAATGGGTATGACGATTCTTTATAGTAAGTTTATTTCAACTCTCGGTAATCGATACCACATCACTCAAAATCCTCTTTCTTTTTAAAAAATAAGACAGGAGCTCCCCAGGCGATGTACTGGTCGAATTAAACTCGGTCCGGGATAGTTCTTGAAGTTGATTAGATAACTCCTTGCATTTCTGAAGGAGGCTAATCCTATAAGGTGTTTCAAGCTATAGGTGCTGCTCACGGGATAAAGTCTATTTGGAATTTCTACTTTGGCGAACGGGGAGGGATACCAGGTAGATCTCAGGAAAGACATCTGGGAATTCTTTAACTACGTGAATGTCTTTGAGTCTCTTCTCGTCAGCTTTCTTTTCCATAACTTGGATCATAAAAACTGACAACCTCGGGATATATACTTTTCAGTTTTTATACAAAGATATGAATTTATCGATTTTACCTTCGTCGCCTCGAATGATTAGAGTTTTGCGCCCGTCGATAAGGAATGTGAAACAACTTTCTCAATCACAGAGAATTTTGGCATGATATTTGGATAACAAATCATACGATGCCACGTCGAAACTACCAAGCTTAATTGGCATGAGATCGAATTCAAAAAGGTTGTTCAGCAAAGTTTAGAGTGCAAGACCTTTAATAATAGTGTATTTGTGCTTTACTAAGTTACGTCAGCCAATTCGATATTATAAAGGGAATCTATTGTAATAAGACGGAATATTTAGCATAGAGGCAAGCGATTAAGGATATAAAAGCTTCTAACAGCTCGGAATCAAATATACCCTGACTAAATGCTGATAAGGAAAACATACCCGTAACGACGTTGGGTCTTGTTGGGCATTCCCCAATATTTTTTTTTTATAACTCGTCAGCATTTCGGACTCTTCCTTGGCATTAATGTTGGTCATGCGGCAACTGATTAGTGTAGTGTCCTTTCTCACCATAGGCATGGCAAATAACTGTCACTGGTAGTTGATTACTTCCAGTGGCTGGCTTCTTGCTTCGGCAGTTCTTACTCAGATGGCCCGCCTTGTTGCAAATATTACATTGCCAGTAACAAGTCCGTTGTGATGAAATGCATCTCTTGCACAAAGGGAAAGAATCTCCGGCATACTCCCATAATTTCTGATGAAGTAACAACATAGGTCTAACCAGTTTTTCTTGCCTTCGGTTTTGTGTTGACGTTTGTTATAATAGCGACTGTTGGTATTGCGGTAGTTGTTGTGTTCGGAGCTGTTGTTGAAAGTTCTTTTGTTGTCAAGCTTTCTTTTGTTGTCACTCGATATTTGCAATGGAACATGCTTAGTTACTTGATCCATTAGCCTTTGGGCTATGTTAATGGCCTCCTCTAAAGTTTGAGGTTTAGAGGCAGTAACATTTCCTTCAATGCTTCGAGGTAGACCTCCAATAAAACGGCTTTCCACGAAAAGTTTATCAAAAAAATTTATTTGGCAACTCATCTATGGACATAGAACCGTTAAATCCGGAATCTTCTAACATAAGGTTTAAGATCATTTCCCTTTACAATCAGATTGTAAAGTTCTTCTTCCATCTTCCTGATCTCAGTCCGAGGACAATATTTGTTCGTCAGAAGCCTTTTTAACTCAGTCCAGGTGATTTGATTGGCTTGCTCTATTCCCATAGGTTGGGCATATGCATTCCACCAGGACAAGGCATCGTCAGTTAAAGTACCAGTAGCAAATGTTACTTTGTTTTCTTCGGCACATCTGCTACGAGAGAATACTGATTCGGTTCGTTCAAACCAGCGAATAAGACCTATTGCTCCTTCCGCACCATTAAAGTAGAAAGGTTGACAGCTAATGAACTCTTTGTAGTTTCCCGTTTTCACTGCAGGAGTTCCAGTAGGACCGGTGTTCCTGTTGGGATTACTAGCACTTGCCATTGTCGCAGCTTGAGCTTCTAGAGCCCGAGGTACACAATCAGCTACTAACTTTCTAATGGCATCTTGAGTCATAGCGTGCTCTGTTGTTGATGCTCTTTTTGAGGCATTTCTAAAAGGTAACAGTAAGAAGAATGGATAACCCAAGTATAATGCTTGTTCTTCTTTAAAATGATTAAAGAGAAATGCTTATTCTTGAAATGCTTAAAGAATAATGCTTTATTAATGGTGATATCTAAAGGTTATGGTATGATGATGAATGTATGATGGATGAATGATGAGATGTAATAAAGCAGGAAAAACAACAAGGTAGATAACGGGATTGCCTTTATATTAGAACAACTTGCCTTTTTACTGTACATAGTCAAGATTTGACAAGTGTTTTTATTTATACCACACATCCCGTGGCTAGGCTAAAGCTAAAGACTGGAATTTAAACTAGAAACTAGAAACTAGATGATCACTGAATGCGGTTCTGGAGTTCGGTGATAGAGTTCATAAGTTTTTCTATATCTTCTTGGTGACGAGTTTCCATATCATTTATGACTTCTGCCAATTCCGCGGAATTTTCAGTACGAGCTAAGGAGATCTTATGGTTGGATCCTATTTGCTTTCTCCGGAGTTTAGTGATCTGAGTATGAGCTTGCTGGAGTTCTGCTGCTAAGGCATCAAAATCACGTTGGATGATTATTGTTCCTTTACTAAGACCTTCGATGTCGTTTTCAATCTGTTCAAAACGTTCAGGAGGGATTTCTTCTAGATAACCTTGGATACCCTGAATTTGCTCTTCATGACGTTTGATAGCTGATTTCCGGGAAGTTTCACCAATCTCAAGAACTTGAGGTTGGGATGGGGTAGATGGAGATAATTGCATTGGTGAAAGGAGTCCTTTTGGGAGAAAGAATTCTTGAGTTTTAGGGAAGCAATGATAATTGGAAGGGATTGGTGACTTTTCAGTATAGAAAGCTTGTAAGGCTTTCATGTAAGGATCATCGGGAAATAACGAAAGGCCGGTTCACTAGCGGACAAATCAAATGAATTGGAAGCACTGGAGTAAGTTTTCCCTGGAGAGGTCGGGATATAATCCGGAGAAGCCGGAGGAACATAGTTTGGGAAATTGGAAGAAAAGACATCCTCCAAATTAGAAATAGGATGATCAGGGGAAGACATCGTTCTGCTTAACAACCCAGCAGTAAATAACATAAGTTATTTATCTAGTAGTATAATAGTTATGTAACTTTACATACCATTCCGAGAGATATAGCGGCACGGAGGACTTTCTTGGATGGAAAAAGAAAAGTAGTTATAGTTAAGGTCTTAACCACCTGTTCACTTAACGTTTGGCTCGAAACCAAATCTGTAACACCCCCATTTTACATATAGCAGCGAAGCTAAACTGGGTAATTACTTAAGGGTACAAACAGTCATAATCAAAAGAAAACAATCAAAAAGATTCGTTTATGTAAAATAAATTATCATATCCCATATTTTCTTCAGAGTAATTACAAAAGAAGGTTTCCAGAATATAAACATTTTGAAAGATAAGGTTTTTTTTTCCATCTCGTGTGTCCTCGTCACTCCGTGCCATTAGTTACCTGAGATAAAACATGCTAAAAAGTCAACACAAAGGTTGAGTGAAATCCATAGGTTTAAGTAATATAATTTGAATGCAAATGCGATATTTGGGTTACATTGATATACACCCAGTATTGAAAACATAATTTATTATTGCCATTAGCTCATGAATCCGATGCCTTAGGTTATAATGATAATATTGCCCCTGCGGGCACCTTTGCCAAAATACCCGCGTGATTTCTAATGATGTGCGATTGGTTACACGTAACTGGGTACACCAACGGGGAGTCCAGCCCAAATAGATCTATTCACATCATTCGCGCTTACTACGGAGAGTAATTAACGGTTCATGATTATGGGGACTTAAAGGCAAAGCAGTTACTTAGGCAATAGTAAATTGAAATAGCATGTAGAAATAATTGCATTCATGTTTATAGCATGTATCTCCCTCGCGGATTTATAAAAAGATTGAAATGCGAGGCTATGAACTCACCTGAACAGTTATAGGAAAATTGATAGCTAATGTATAGGGAATGATAGTAACGGCTTCAATACGGCAATCACAGACAACCTGGGTTAATATATGGCAAGTCTTAGTTTGATTGTATATATAAGTTTTTGGATATCGATGTTTGTTTTTGATATAAAAAATTATCATAACACCGTTCAAGAGCCATCATAGATCAGAAGATCATTTGTAAACGTTTTTGTGGACTAGGGCACTTAAATTGGTAAACCCAAAACTCAGACAGAAACGTAATACCAAGATGAAACTTCTTAATATGAAGCCTCCCTAGTATGTGGTATGTGATGATCCGGGACATGATTTTTGAAAGCACATCGATGATGAATAATATAAGGATTAGAACATAAGCAGTTTTAAGCATTTTATTCAATATCTAGAGATGTTAAGCACGAGGAGCGTTAATTAAAGTTATGACAAATAATGTTTTAAATATGATTTTACACTTTTTCAAAATGTTACATTTTAAACCCTGGGGTTTAGAAAACTGCAAGTAGGCCCCTGGGGTTTGCATTTTTACGACTTTGGTCCTTCAACTTTTATTGATATACCAAGTAAACCTTAGTCTTTAAAAAGTGACATAAAATGACCCTCTTATTATAACTTTGATAAAATGACACTTTTATCTTTTAGTTATATGTTTCTAAATTTACGATGCTAAAATTTACGATATATACCCCTTGCATGGATTATAATTACAAAACATGTCCAAATTGCCATGCAAGCTTATTTTAACATTTCAATAGACATTTATAAGTTATAATAAACTAAAATATGAAGTTTTAACATAACACAAGTTTAATTTAACGATTCGTTAAGTAAAAAGGTAAAATGGGTCAAATTAGGGTTTCAAAACGAAAACGCGCGGGTTTTAAGATCAAATTCTCTTATAACTTATCAAAGTACTTATTTTAACATTATAATAGCTTATTAGGATTGATTATAACAAAAGTTTACAAGTTTAACCCATAGTTTAAGTAAAAACATGAAATTAGGGTTTCGGGTGTACGGTTTTGGATCAAAAAGGCATAACACTTAGGTTTTTGAGATCAAAGCTTTATATTATGATTTTAGCAAGATCATATGAACATTATAACTTTACATGAGCAGAATATAAGCTTAGAGAACCTGATTTGAGCTTATAGCTTGGAAACGGGTCAAAATCGGGACTTTCGGCTTCGTACGGCTAGAGTAACGACTCTCGGGCTTCGTTTCTTGGTTTCTTTTGCTTCCTTTCTGTACTTGAGACTTCTTAAGATCTATTAGAATTCATATTGAGCAAGGAGTTGCTACTATGAAGGGTTATAGAGGAGGAAGTGGGGGATGAAGAAGAATGAACACACTATGCCCCTATTTATACTTGTTTCAAGCTTAGATGAGTAAGCAAGGCCTCATTTCTGATCTAGACACATGTACAAGCTAGTATGAGATGTGTTAAGGCTAGAAAATGAGGAGTGGAAGGTCTAGGAGTAGCTTGAATGAGGTGGATAGTATTGGAAACCTTTCTTGCTGTCGTGGCTAAGGAGAAGCAAAAAGAAGGCCATGTGCTTCTCAAATTTGACCAAGGATTGGTCCAAGTAGGTGCATAAGATTCTTGAAGGTTTTTAGAAGATTTCTTAGGTGGTCATTTGCACATGGTAGCAATTTAGAGGGGTTAAAATGGTCATAGAAGCAAACCGGGTCTATTTTGGGTTCGACGGGTTCTTCAAAGGTTTTAACAAGGTACATTGTGTTATAAATGATTAAGGAATGATGAAATAGGTTGTTAAGGTCTGGGATTAAAGTAATTAGCAAAGATTAGCAATTCGTTTGGGTTAAAACGGATTAGAATTGAAGAAATGGGAGTACGGGTTCAACTAGGGCTCGTTTAGGGTTTTCTCGACTTTCTTGGTTTATATTTTGAATACTTTTGATTAGGAATGATGGAATACAGATCCTAGGGCTTATATAAAGTATTATCAATGAATTTTGGTCGTTGGTTTAAGTTATAATGGGTTGAAATTGAGAAAACTGTGGTCAGAAATGATCATTATGCATATTTAGGGTTTTCAAGATAATCGTTAGGGTTTTCAAGGATTTGATATTAAGGTTACATTGTCATGGTTAAAGGTAATAATGAATTGAAAACTCATTTTAAAATTTATAATGCCCTTGGGGTATGTTATTTGGGATTAGAATATGGTTTATTAAAATGAGAAAACGTTGTTAAACGAACCAATTAGGCACCTTTATGGTTTTCTAGGACTATGTTTTTAAACGAACAAGTGAAAATGTAAACAATGGATGAAGAATAATTAAATAATGGAATAGAAAAAGATTAATATGATTGTAAATTAATTTTTTAACAACCTTCTTTGAGTGTGGTTGTGGGTTATAAAAATATATAAAGAGCCAAGAAACGGATCATGGTTAAGAAACTAGCACGTTTAGGATTTAGGGATTTTGAGAATTAGGTTTTGAGAAAGGTAAAAAGAATGTATACAAGCATATGAAATAGAATATTTAAGGGTTTAAATCTTGTAGAAATGGGAATACAAAGGATTAAAGTCAAAGGAAACCTGAAAGAAGGGCAAGAGTGGTTATATACATGATACTAAAGAATATTTAGAGATCGCTAGATCACCAAATAGTGGAGGAGAATATGCTAAGATTGATCAAAATCCCTCTATTTCTATTGGTACAAGCTGAAGGTAACTATGATGGAACAAGATTGGAGCAGAATATTCAGGGGAGGCCTATTGATATAAGTAACTGATGATACTTATAGATCAAGAAGACCTGACAGAACTAGTGGAAGATCGTGTAGTGGGTGAAAAATGGATGAAAAGAAAGTTAGTACTAGCAAGTGCGGACACCTGAAGTTTAGTAACCGTTTTCAGAAAAAGTTTAGATGTACCACAAAGAGTGCAAAAACGAGAATAGATAAATGGAAAAAGCTATTAGGATAAGAAGATGAATAGTCCCAGCGAAAGAAGGCACAGTAAACAACTAGAGCAATTAAATACCTTAGCCGAAGAAGCTATTAGATTGCAATAACAAGAAGTTAAATGAAGAAGAGAAGATAAAGGAATGCTAGGATCAGAAATAGCAAGAATAGTACAAGAAGAATTTGATAAAGCAAGACAAGAACAAGAAAGTTTGTAGGTTGAAGCTGATAACCAGATATTTTCTTCGAGAGAATCCTACTGTGCATGATATCATGCAACATCAAATATCTAAGCTGACCTCTGAAGTTAGACAAGTAAGCTAAGAACATGTGCCATTGTATATGAAACAATCTCAAGGGAGGATACAAGCAGAGTCATTTCAAGGGAATGAGCTATGATAGAATGTAATAGACATAAATTAGAAATAGACAGGAATCCAAACAATTCTAATGTAAACCTAAGACAAAAGTCTATTAAGAAGAATGATAAAATTAAAGCTTTAGGTTTTGTTCAAAAGCAACCTGCTAAAGAAGAAAAGGAAAAGAAAAATGATGACAGTCAACAGCAAGCAGGAAGTAGTAAAAAGAGATCAAGAGAAGATTCTGATGAAGACAATGCCAAGAAACAGAAACTAGAGGATGATGCTAAGAAAGAAGAGCTTAGAGATAGTATGGATGTAGTTCCAAGGGATGATATTGCTATTGATGTTGAGTCTTTGGCTACTAAATACCCAATAGTTGACTGGAAGACACATGTTTTGACAGAAAATATGATGCATTATCAAATCATTAGAGCAGATGGAAGTTCTAAAAATTACAAAATATTCAGTGAAATGCTTGATGATTTTGATAGGCAAGATGTGATGGATCTGCATAGACTGGTACAAGAAAGGTATGATACAACAAGTCTAGAAGGATATGACTTGTTACTTTGGGGAGATCTGAAGATCTTATTTGAGCCTAATAAAAAAGATAAAATATAGAAGAATCAACAGGACTACAACTTGATAAGCTGAAGATTATTTGACTTATGTGGAATTCATACATTCCTGATGCATATTGGAATTTCTATTCACATGATGATAGAGAAGAAATATCCTCTTACTCAAGAAATGCTTTCAAGGATGTTAAGTAGAAGACTAGAGGTTGATCAAGAAAGTGAAATGGAATTTGAACTTCTTAAGTTTATAAGGTCATAACTTCAAAAGTAGAAGAATGTTTAGAAGAATCCTCTTAGAAAGGTTTAATTCAAGGACTTAATGATTTGAAGGTAAATCATAAGTTTAAGGGAGGATTGTTGAGAATTAAGCCCATTAGACTTAGTACTGCCAAGTTAAAGTGTTAGTACTGCTTAAGTTATAATTGGCAGTATAAACCAGTTAGTACTGCTAGAAGAATGTTAGTACTGCTAGGAATAAGTTAGTACTGCTAGTACTAACTTAACACTACTGAGGGGATTTATACTACTGATAAAGATTGAAGACTGGATGAAGATAAAGACGTGTAAAGAGATGTAAAGACGTGTTAAAAGATATGTATTAGTTGTCTTGTGTATATTCTATATATTTAGAAAGATATGCATATAAGCTTAATATTTTAGAAGATTCATAGTTATCTTGTAAATGAATCCTTGGTGTATAAAAGGAGATCCTAGGTTTTGGCATTAACAACACATCATATCAGTCTTTCATAGTATCCATAGCTTTAAGGTTATAAACCCTAACACTATCAAAGGGTGTTCATATTAATATATTGGCGCTTATTGTTTTGGTTATATTTTTTGTTTTTCAAACATACATTGTTGTTATTCTTCTTAGTGGTATAAACTAGATTCCGTATAGTTTATATCATATACATAAAGTTTCATTCTTAGTACCATTGGATTTATCTAAGGATACTAAACCTTACATCAAGCTAAGGAGTTAAAGATCTATTCTTTGGGATCAACATGAGTAGTTGATAGCACATCTCATTCTAATGATCAGCTTGAAGCTTTTTGTTCAGCATGATTGAGACTGTTATTGGTGTAAGGGGATATCTTTTCTTAACTAACATAAAGATATGTAGATTTTTAAACCTTACAAAGTGCACTCTACATGTATCAAACAGCTTCTAAATAGTCACTTTGTATCCTTGTAGATTTCTCCATACTTCACTTTTTATGTCAGGTTTAAACATTACCTTCATATCACCCCATAACACTCTTTCATATTCATCCTCTGGCCTTGTATTCCTATGTTTAGCTTTAACCAACTTCCAGAGGGTCTCTAAGTCTTCTCTATTAATATTCTGGAGCATCTTGATCATTGATAAGTATCTTTTTGAACTTCCATCAGCTCTTATCAATTGAAAGTATAGAAACTTTCCTTCTTTGACAATCTTGTATTTAACAATCATTAGAGGTTTGGTGGCTAGATGTATAGCATCAATTGCTACCTCATCATCTTTAACTATCTCAATATGCTTTTTCATCTCTACATCCTCTTGATCATCATCTTTTTTAGCTTTTACATGCACATCTATCTTCTGCTTCTTTGAGTTATAAGATTCAAGCTCATCCCCTGCTCTTTTAGAACTCCTTTCTATTATTATCTCACTGCTTTTCACCAACTATGTATTCATGTCTACAAAAGTGTTTACCCTTTTTATCTCTTTATCAAACATCTCCTGGATCTCATCATAACTTTTGCTCTTCAGCTGATTGTGTTTGTATCTAGCCATGTTCTTCAAATAGGTAGACATTGTATTTCTCTTTTGTGCCTTAGTTGGTGGCTTGCTCCTTTTCTCTTGAGCTATTAATCCTGCAAAGTGTTTTTTTCTCTTCTCCAAGAGTTCTACAAAAATTTGACTTTTCTTTAATACTCAACTGTTCTTGTTCTTCTATTTGCATTTGTTAAGCCAATTGAAAGTTAGCATCCAACATAGCTTGTATGTTATCTCATGATTCAAGTAAAGCTATGTTGGCTTTTTCTTCCTTTAGTCTTGAAATCCTCTCTTCTTCTTCCAATTCAGCTTGTAGTTGAGCTTCAAGATTTCTAGCAACTTCTTCATCCATTGTAATTTGATCTTTCTTCTTTAAAGGTTTTTAGGCTCAACCATTTTTGCCTTATCTTTGTCTTTACCCTGTGGAAGTTGTGATGCTTGTAAAGGTGATGATGTTGTTTTGAATTCACTTAGCTCTTGAACTACAACCCCTCTAGCCTTGGGTCTTGTAGTTGTAGTTGTTGTAGCAGCAGATTTAACAGCTTTGGATTTAGCTGCTTTGATTTCTATTAGAGTCTGAGCCAGAGTCAACTCATCAATAGTTGTTGTTGGAGCATTGGCAGTAGTAACTTCAACATTATCAATAGTAACTACTTCACCAGCAGTAGTAACTGGATCAGCAACACTAACTTCTTTTTCAGCAACTTCTTTTTCATGCTCTTCCAACACACATGTATCAAACATCAGGTTGTCATTATTCATCTCTTGAGTCTTATCCACCAAAGTCACTTCTGCATCAGCATCAAGATCAGCATTTTTCCTCCCCTATTTAGATGTATCCTCCTGAGCACCTAAACTAACATCATTAGAGGATTCTATCCTGCTAACTGAACCAACCTTCCTTAATCTCTTGAACCCTAGTGTTCTTGACTTCCTTCTCTTTTCCAAACTCTTTACTCTTCTTTTCAAGCTCTTAATCTCCAAAGCTTGATTAGATTTTGTAGTCTCCAGAGCAAGAACTCTTTACTGTAATTGGGATTAACCATTAATGCATATTGGACAGAACTTGTATTCATAAAATCAATAATTTCCTTAAACCCATTACTTTCTTCAGGTTTCTCCAAAAACGCAATTAAATTATGAGTTTTAGCAAACTTTGGGATCGACATTGTGATCGGTTTTGATGATTAAAGATGAAATTGAGTTAGGGTTTATGATTAGAGAGGATAAAAAAGTGTAAAATCGAACGAATGAGTGATTGAAACCCTTAATTGAAGTATTTATAAAATCACCCTCAACAGCATTGACTGGAACTGGCAGCATTAAGTTAAGCCTAACAGTATTAACTAACCCAGCAGTAGCAAGTTATGCCTGGCAGCATTAACTTATGCCTAACAGCATTAACTTAAGCTTAGCAGCATTAAGTTTAAGCTGAGCAGCATTAACTTTAAGACACTAGTATTAACCCCAATTTCTTTCTAAAAAGCATTCCATCATCAATTTTGATTCTCACAAGCTCTCTTTCTGTTTTTAATCTCTCAATATCTCTCATTTCTTTTTCTCACCAATTCACTTTATCTATTTTTATATCACAAATCAAGAGCCCTTTCAGATAGTTTGGTACAAAATTCTATCAATTCCTTTAGTTTCATGTTGTCCTCGCCACTTCCAAGTCTATTAACTCTTGAGAGAGGTGGATCATTAGACTGTTTAGATGTAGCCTCAAACCTAGTTTGAGCTTCTGCACCCCCCAATATGGTATCTTGGCACCTGGGACCACTACCTGAATCAGTTCCCTAAGGAAAAGACTTATTAAGTGTTGCTATGGATTGGGTCTTATTTATGTTACCACTGTTCTGCTCTGCTTCTAAGCTAGAAGCAGTTGTGGCAGCCCTTTCCATTCTGTCTTCCCACTCCTTAATGACAGTCTCATCTGTTACAAGGGGAATAGGTTCACTAGACTAAGATATCTAAGTGGTCCTTTTGGCTTTCCTACATTTTTAAGTCTTTTTTAGTTAAGATTGTGATAGAACAGTGATTAGATAGTGATACAGTTGTGGATGTGTGTTAGGGTTCAGTGGGATTTCCTGACCCTTCACCCACTTCTGCTTAATGATACATTCCCTTTCATCGAATCTTAATTAACCTCCCATCAAACAATACTTTAAAGATTAAGTAATCCAGTGCTAGCAATCAGATTGTTAAACCTGCTAACATCAAAAGCCTTTGTAAGAAGATCTATAACATTATGGTATGTGTGAATCTTAATCACTTGAATCAATTTTTTCTCATAAGAATCTCTGATGAAATGGTGCCTAATCACTATATGCTTGGTTTTAGAGTAAAACACTAGATTTTTCACAATATAAATTGTACTTTCATTATCAATGTAAATCTTGGTGTTCATAAAGTTGAACCCATAATCAAGCATCTGATTTTTGATCCACAACACCTGTCTACGGCAATTTGCAGCAGCAACATACTCTGCTTTAGTAGTGGAGTTGGCAACTATAGTTTGCTTTTTACATTGCCATAAAATCAACCTTTTGCCAAGAAATTGACAACCTCCTGTTGTAGATTTCCTGTCAAGGCTAGCTCCAGCATAATCACTATCAGAAAAAGCTTCCAAGTCAAATGGTGAATCCCTAGGATACCAAAGGCCTAATTTAGGTTGACCTTTCAGGTATCTAAAGATCCTCTTCACAGTATGAAGATGTGAGACTTTAGGAGTAACTTGGAACCTTGCACAAGCACAAACAACATTCATTATGTCAGGCCTAGAAGCTGTCAAGTACATCAATGATCCAATCATTGATCTGTATAAATGAACATCCACATTCTCATCTTCTTCATCCTTGAGCAATGCCTTATGAGTCTCAATTGGAGTGCTTGTTGTCTTCATTGTGACAAAATCAAACTTCTTTAATATATCATCCACATACTTGTCTTGGCTGATGAAGATTCCATCATCTCTCTGCATGACCTGCAACCCTAAGAAAAAAGTGAGCTCCCCCATAGAACTCATCTAGAACTGCTTGTGCATCAAACATTCAAACTCTATACATAAAGACTTTTTAGTAGACCCAAAGATGATGTCATCTATATACACCTACACTAACAGGATATCACCTTGGTTCTTCATGATAAATAAAGTCTTATCAATGATCCCTCTTCTAAATCTATTTTCTAATAAGTATGTAGACAAGGTCTTATACCAGGCTCTAGGAGCTTGATGTAGACCTTATAAAGCTTTTTCTACCTTATAAACTTTGTCAGGGAACTATGGATCTTCAAAACTAGGAGGTTGGCACACATAAACTCTCTTCAATTGTTATCATATAACAAAGGCACTTCTTCACATCTATCTGGTACACAATAATCACCATAAAATGATGCATAGGCCAAAAAAATAAAATGAATTGCTTCTTCTCGCAATAAGGAGCCAAAAAAAACCTCAATTATATTTAATGCCTTTTCTTTGGGTGTAACCTTGTGCAACCAGTCTTTCCTTGTTTCTAACTACTATCCCTCTCTTATCTTTCTTGTTTCTATAGACCTATTTTGTTCCAATGGCATGCTTGCCTTTAGGTAAATCAACCAATCTCCAAACCTTCTGCAATCTAAATTGTAGCAACTCATCTTGCATTGCCTCTATCCAGCTTGGATCTGTCAAAGCTTGTGTCACTTTCTTGGGTTCTATTTATGAGAGAAAATAGGCAAATAAGCAGTTTTGATAATCTTTGTGATTTGTTCTCTTCTGCTTTTTGATGTAACTGGCCATAACAAGTTCTTCAGAAATCTTGCTCATCCTCCTTGTTTGAGTAGCTGAATTTATGTCTCTAATGATCTGGTCTTTAGGATGATCCTTGTTGATAGATCGTTAAAGCTCAAGATTGGTTAGATCTTTATATCTAGGATCGTGAATAACAATGATTAATAAATTTGCACAGCAGAATAATAACACATAATCAAAGTTACTCTAACAAGGTTTTTCTTCATTATCATTCACTCCAAGCCTCAATTCTACTTTGATCAATAGTATAACAGTTACATCAATAAACTGTAATAGGAATCATAAGATCCTTGAGGCTACACCACACAAACTAGACGTCTACATTTTCCCTTGGGATATACACACACATGTTTTTTTGTGTACACATAAACTACACGACCTAATGTCTCTTTATATAGTAGAGATCATCTAGGTTTACAAAGGATAAGAACAAATATAATTAGGAAATAAATAATACCTTCCTAACTTTTATCTTTATCTTTTATATCTTTTATCTTCTTAAGGATATCTTTTAGAACCTTCAAAATCTTCTATCTTTTGAAGAATTCTAGCTTTGCATTTAAGTCCTTCTTGTTTCATTCTTTTATTTATTTTTTCTCATCAATTCAATAATTCCTAACAATCTACCCCTATTTGATAATGACAAAACAAACAAACTGGTGTACAAACTTCATCATAAAGCGAAAGCTTCCCCTGAAACCCATATGTTAACCATTTCTTGAATCTTCAATTCTGTAGGCTCTATGTAATGAACACTAATGAAGAAAACTAAGTATAACGAACTTGATGCTGAAGTAAAATAACCCAAACTTGTGTCTTATATCTTGTACTATTCACATGACATCAAACTTATAAATAAATCTGTGAAATATAAGTAGATCGCAACCTCTTGACAAAATCCTCATCTTCTATGAGACACATAAACAAAGTGATAGCAAATATATACATTGAGCACCATAATAGAAATCGCTCACCTTTGCTAGATTCTAACAAGTCTTCGTCACATCGTTTCTAAGCCCGAACAAGTTATCTTCAAAGTGTAACACCCACTTTAAGATATGATAAGAAAACGCATCTAAAAAACTCCACTTCAACATCAAATAAGCCATAAACAATCTTCTTCGTAACCAATTAATCTAAATAATCCAAAAATACGAGCCTTTTAAATGTTTAAGAACAAATAAATCAAATCCAAAAACTTTCTTCATGTGTGTTGTCCGATAAACCAACCGATAATCAAAACTTGTCTCTGTCCAATATCAGTAAGTGCTAACAGTTGTAATATATTCGAGCAGTATTAACATTCCATCGCAGTAGTACTAACTATTTAAAGGCAGCAGTACTAAGTATTGCTCGAACAGTAATAAAAATAAAGGAGCAGTACTAACTTTTTAATAAGCAGTACTAAGTAATTACCACTGTTAAGGTTCCTCCTTCCTGTTAGCAATGCTTTATCTGCTGCAAAACTGTCACAGATCTGTTATAATTATGTCGCTAATCCGTCACTACAATACATTCTCCTTCCTCCCATAGCCTTTAGCGACACTTTTTTTTGTCTATAATCTATCACTAATCTAAGTACTCCTTCCTCCTATAGAATTTAGCGACACTTTTTTTGTCACTAATGTGTCACTAATTTTGATTCTCCTTCCTCCCTAGCGTTTAGTGACACTTTTTAGTGTCATAAATCTGTCACTAAAGTGTCACTAATCTAACAGTAGTAATAAATAAGCTGGAAGTACTAATATAAAGCGAGCAGTACTAATGAATGTGACCCAATTGCGTTTCTACCAGCCCACAATAATATATAAGAAGTACCAAATCCAACTCTTACCCACGATCAGATATAGACCAAATAAGAATCAACGTGTAATATATAGCAGTTAGAAACCAAATATAACAGTAGTAACTATCTTTCTAACAAGAATCTACTGTATTTGCTTATGTTTCATTCTTAACCTTTAAAACACGCATCAACATCACTATCAGACCTGTAACGGTGACTTGTTCTTCAACAAAAACCCTACAAATCTACTGTTTCATTACTTCGTACCACCATCACCATAATCATTATACATTCGGTAGATATACGAGAAAGCCCAAATCTAATAAACCCAAGAGATACCAGTAGTGATTCATAAAACGAAACCCAAAGAAACTTGAAACCCTAAAACGTTTATAGAAACATCACCCTAATCTGACTGGTTATACATCATAATCGAATGATCAATCAACACAACCGCAGACCTTTATTAAGGATACGAATCAAAAAAGAAAAAGGACATCGATTTAATATTGAAGGATAAGGAATCGTTTTGTGGAGTTAAAAACCCTAATAATCGTTTAAAACCCTAAACAACCAATTTATTAATCATGATTAGAATAATAGATTGAAAACGATTACTAGAATTCCTCTTTTCATGTTTACCGAATTAGGGTTTATTATAAACCTTAGTTTTAATGAATTTGCTTGATCACCGAATTTCACCTTAAACAGAATTTCGATACATCTTTTCTTCATCAAATACGATTGTAAAACACCTTGTACAACCCTAGATCGTGAGCCATAAGGCTCTGATACCACCTGATAGATCGTTTAAGCTCAAGATTAGTTAAATCTTTATTTCTAGGATCATGAATAACAATGATTAATAGGGTTAAGTCTATATATTACCAACATACTTTCTCAGTTTTCCACATCTAGGTAATGAACTTTGAATATTACCAATATAGTCACTGAATCTTTCAAATTTGTGACGATATAGGTAATATGACCGTTTTGGTGCCGGTTGAAACCAAAAAATAACCGATACATCATTATATTTTTATTTTTATCTTAGTTGGATATACCACCTCAGATGTTGACTTTGCACATCTAGGTAACCAAACTTTGAATATTACCAATATAGCCATTGAATCTTTTACATTTGTGACGATATAGGTAATATGACCGTGTCTAGGTGGAAATTAAAAAAAATTGTCCAAGTGGAAATTAAAAAATAAGTAATTATCTACTTGGAAAATCAGCAAGTCATATTACTTATATCGTCACAAATTAGCCGGTTTCAATGACTATATCGGTAATATTTAAAGTTGATTAACTAGATGTGTAAAATTGACAAAGTATGTTGGTAATACATAAACTTAACCCTGATTGATAAATTTGCACAGCGGAATAATAACACAGAATCAAAGTTACTCTAACAAGGTTTTTCTTCATTAGCATTCACTCCAAGCCTCAATTCTACTTTGATCAATAGTAGAACAGTTACATCAATAAACTGTAACAGGAATCATAAGATCCTTGAGGCTACACCACACAAACTAGACGTCTATATTTTCCCTTGGGATACACACACACACATGTTTTTCTATGTATACATAAACTACACGACCTAATGTCTCTTTATATAGTATAGATCGTCTAGGTTTACAAAAGATAAGAACAAATATAATTAGGAAACAAATAATATCTTCCTAACTTTTATCTTTATCTTCTATATCTTTTATCTTCTTAAGGGGATCTTTTAGAATCTTCAAAATCTTCCATCTTTTGAAGAATTCTATCTTTGCATTTAAGTCCTTCTTGTTTTATTCTTTTATTTATTTTGTCTCATTAAATCAATAATTCCTAACACTTGTGAATTCTGGTTATGGGAATAGGACTGGCATTCTTGGTGGTTTCCAAGTTGTTAAGGTCAGCCTCTGCACCCATATCTTCATCATCATATGCACCACTAAAGATTCCAGTATTTAGAAGATTAGCAGTATCCTCCAAATCAAGCATAAGAGGATCAGTAGGAAGATTATCAACATTAGTAAAACTTTTCCTAGCGGCACTAACAGATGGACTAACAGTACTATCTCTGTTATTGCTGTTAGCATAACCTTCCTTCTGTTGAACAAGTAAATTATCTAATGCAGCTCTGAAATCTTGCACATTTTGGTCATCTTCTTTATTTGAAGCTCCTCCTTCCTTCTCTTTACCATTTCTTTCACCTTTATTTGCTTGTTCTTCATTAGTCTTTTTACTAGCATCATCAGCAACTGCATCCTCTGAGCTCTTTGGATTGTCATAAAGTAAAAGTAGCAGAATATATTGTTGAGTATTATCCTTGATACATGCATTCTTATTAGTTTGATTCCCTACAGTAACTGGCTCATAATTCATAGAGTTTGTTAGTAAATCAATATCAAAGAGCCAATCTGGTCCACTTCCTACAACATTGGGTTTGTTTTCAAGAAAGGTTATGTGCAGGTTTTCCTCTACCTTCCTAGTTCTAGTGTTAAATACCCTAAAAGCCTTTCTATTTATAGAGTATCCAACAAAGAACCCCTCATCAGCCTTCCCATCAAATTTGCCTAGGGGATCTAAGGTATTAAGAATAGTCACAGGACACCCAAAAGGTCTTAAAAACTTATACTAGGTGGTCTACTATGTAATAGTTCATAAGGTGTCTTGTTGTGAGGCTTGGTTACTAAAACCCTATTTTGAACATAACAAGCAGTACTAACTGCTTCAGCCTAAAATGTAGTAGGTAATAATGAATCTGCTAGCATAGTCCTAGCTGCCTCTATTAGTGTCCTATTCTTTCTTTCAGCAACTCCATTTTATTGTAGAGTTTTGGCAACACTAAACTCCCTCTTAATCCCTTTCATCCTACAGAACTGATTCATGTCATTATTTTTAAACTCAGTTCGATTGTCACATCTAATGATTTTAACCTTATGATTTATTTAGTTTTCTATGCAAGTAATAAAAGTTTTAAGGATCCCACTAGTCTCATCCTTAATGACCAAAAAGAAAACCCAACTAAACCTACTATAGTCATTAGTGACAACAAGGCAATATATCTTGTGATTGATACTCCTTACAGATGTTGGCCCAAATAAATCCATATGCAACATTTGTAAGGGTTGGCTGATAGAGCTCACAAGCTTGGTCTTACAAGAAGCTTTGTGTTGCTTTCCCTTCTAACAAGCAACACAAGTATGGTCATTTTCAAAAAGCTTTGAAGGCAAACCTCTAACAAGGTTTCCCTTCATAAGTTTGTTCATAGTTTTAAAGTTTATATGACCAAGCCTCATATGTTATAAATTAGACTCATCAGTTGTAGCCTTTGGAAATAAACAAGTCAAACCTCCTGAAGGAACAACATTCTTTAGATCAAAACTGTACATGTTTGTCTGTCTGGGAACTTTAAGCAAGACTTGACTTTCATCAAGTAGCTTAAAAGTCAGGAGATAGAACAAGACATTCAGTCTCAGTGAAAAGAACACTATTTTTCTTGTCACACATTTGTGAGACAGAGAAAAGGTTAAACTTAAGTTCTTTTACAAAGTATACACCTTTAAAGTCTAATTTCCCAGTTCTAATTTTACATTTTCTAGTAATTTTACCTCCTTTAGGACTTCCTGCAAATGCAATAAATCCACCATCAACCTCTTGATAATCTGTAAGAAATGACTTGTTTCCAGTCATATGCCTAGAGCATCTACTATTAAAAATTCCTTGATCCTATAAAGTATATTATGGATTACCTTGCACTCAAAATGAGAGAATTAGTTTCTCTTGGGGACCCAAGCCATTACTGATTTGAGTCTGCCTTGTAGATCAACATAGTTAAATCTTTTAAACATGTATGATCCACTGTCTTTAGAGGTATGGTCAATAACATTTCCTGTTGGTCTCCAAATCCAGCATGCTGAGGACTTAACAGCATTTTCCCCATATCCCACGGCAGTACTAACTACTGCTTTTGGTCCAGTAGTAGTTACATTGTTAACCCTAGCAGTTTTAACCTTTTCATTAAGATTATAGGTTTTAGCTGCTGATTTTTGGTTAAAAGCCCTTCTTACAGGTGAATGTGCTTTAAAATAAGAATATGTTTTGGGTAATGCATCATTCACTTTTGATTTAGGGGAAACAGTATTAATAGGCCTGGCAGTACTAATTAATGCTGCTGCTCTTGCAGAGTTTTGCTTAGCAGCATTAACTGGTACTTGTCTTAACTTTGTTGCAACTACTGTTGGAACAAAATTCCTTTTAGGATGTGGGTGAGTCAATTTATTTTGGTGGTTCACCCACTGAACATTATTCCATACTGGTCTAATTTCCCTTTGACCAGTAACCCTTCCCTTATTATTTAACACAGGTTTTTCTACCATTTTATTGTCATGAAAATCACAGTCTTTGATTAAATGGTTAAAACTCCCACATACAAAACAAGCTTTCTTTATAAACTTAAAACCATTCCCTAGTTTTGAGTCATCATTCCATTCCAGTTACTTTTATTACCCCTAAGACTTTGACTTTTCTTGAAATACTCTACTTGCTTATGTGTGTTTTCCTTATTAACAGATTTCACATTCTCATCAGATTTGACAAAATTGATTTTTGTGAACTTTGGTTTTATCTGATCAGTTTTAGGTCTAAACACACTATTATTATCACTATCAGTGTCCTAATCTTCAATGATAGGAGCACTAAGCCTAACAGTTTTAGGATTTTCTATAATATCCTTACTAGTCTTAGATATACTAGTTTCAGTTTCACTTACTTTAGTCTTATAGACAGAATCATCTAACCCAGCAAAGGATAAGTCAGGTCTTAAGGGCATGTAGTTCCCAATGTAAGGAAGGGGAACTGCATGAAACCCTTTACCTGTTTTGAATATATCATTTATAGGACTATTATCTACATCACTTTCTCCACTGTTAAACATACTATGAACCACTTCACTCTCATTCATTTGACTATCATAACCAAGACCAGCTTTGTCTTTAGCATTTATTTGACTATTTATCAGTTTAGTTAGATTCTTTGATGATTCTTCAAATTTTTCTAGTTTAAGTTTTAAATCATCTTTCTCTTTTAAAGCTTCTTCTAACTGATTTTTAAGGTCTTTGATAAAGATATCTTTCACTTGGACATCATACTTTAAAAATGCAATATCTTCTTCATAAATAGCTTTATTCTTTTCAAGAACAACTATCCTAGCTTCTAATGATCCTAATCCAATTTAATAACCTATAATTTCTAGATTAGATTTATTAAGAGCTTCACGCTGTTGATCATACTGTTTTCGAAGAGTTTCCTATGATTTTAAGCAATCTTTAGAGCAAGTATGTACCTCAGAGTCTGAACTTGATGAACTTGATGAGCCTTGGGATGTATAGGCCATTAGAGAAAAGTTTGTGATGCCATCTTCAGCCTGAAAGCTCTAATCATAACCACCTATCCCATCTTGAACAACCAAGGCATTTGTAGTAGATGTATCCACTGGTGCATTCCTTCTTGGACCATCTCCATTTCTATTCCCTTGATTCCCTTGGGGGAGGGGGTGGCCTCTGCATGTCTCTAGCAAAGTTGACCGCCTCATATGGCAGTTGTAACAGTTGCAACCTTTGTCTAAGTCAAATCCAACAGTGTTCTTTGCCTTTGAGAAATTAAGATTCCTTCCTGTCTCTTTAAGAATCTTTTCACACCTCAAGGCAAGCAGTGTGCCACAATGCCATAAAGATCCATCTCTTCAAAGATCATCGGTATCAAACAGCTCTAGATTCTCATTGTCTAATTGTAGACTATTAGATTGATTAGGAAAAGAAGGAAAACATGACAACATCACATAAATGAGGAAGAAGCTAGTCCTCCCACGAGAACTTAAGGCCAGTAGAAACTTCATGAGCAGTATTAACTGCTTCATTAGTACTGCTAGTGTTTTCTGAAGATACAAAAGCCACATTTTGAGAGTTTGAGCTTGATTAGCCTTTAATCTCAGATTCATACACCCATCAATTATAGTACAAATCATCCATGCTCAATGTGTCCTATATCAATTTTTCTTTCTCATGATTTATGATACATATGTTGGTAGAACAAAGGTATCCACTTTCAAGAGAGCTTATGCAAAGAATGTTAGAGCATAAGTTAGAAGTTCAAAAGGAAACAGAGAATGCTTTGAATGTAATAAGATTTGTAATGAAGCAAAAGGAGGATTTGGAAAGAGAAGAAGAATGATTCTTGTATGATATCTAATTTATCAAATATGTTTTTAATAAAATTAACTTATGTTTTTGATAAATGAGAAAGATAAGTACTAGAAGTACTTTGTTGGAAAGTACTGTTAGCTTAATTGATTTTTGGTAAAAGAGTAAAACAAAATGATTTGGTGACTAAATAGTTTTAAATGGGCAAAAAGGTTTAAGGCACAAATGATTGAAGGAAAATAAACCTGTTTTGAGTGATTGAAGGAAAATAAAACTGTTTTAAGGGATTGAGTGTTGGTTAACCACCACACATCAAATGGTAATCAATTCACCATGTCTAGCAGACATAAGAATTGACTAGTCCAAATCAAACAGTTTTGGTAAAGACATCTCAAATCTATTGATGGTTGATAGTTTACCAAAAATTGTATGGTGCTCAATACACCATGGTATTGCACTGAAGTATTGACTACTCCAGAGCAAACGGCTTTTGGTAAAGAGAACTCAAATCCGTTGATAGCTTTAATAGTTTGCTCAAAACTATATGGTCCTCAACTCACCAATGTTTTATTACTGAGAGTTGGCTAGTCCTGAGCAAACGGCTACAGGTAAAGACTAATCAAATCCGTTTATGGTTATAATGACTTACCAAAAGTCATATAGTATTCAACACACTATGATTCATGTTCGGAGTGTTGAAGTGGTTTTCAGTTCACCATGGATTATTACCTTTTCTGGGTACCAAAGAACTGACTAGCCCAAGAGTAAATGGCTGCTTGGTAAAGGCTCATAAAAACCATTTGCGTTGCTGCGAAGACATGTTGCTGAGAAGAACAATCTGTTTGATGCTAAGACAAAGAGAAGTGTCTATGTTCATAACAAGGGGTTTCATTTCAAGATACTCAAACAGATTGTGTACAAGATACTGCTCAAAGGATGAAGCTTAAAAGATTAAAGGCTAGTACTGCTTTAATGACAAGACAGACTGATGCTGAACAAAGAAGACCAACTATCAAGAAACTTGAAGTCAAGCAAGTAGAATTCAAGTTAGGGGAGGATTGTTGGGAAATACAAGTCAAAAGGTCAACGTACTGCTAAGCAAAAGGTCAACGTACTGCTAAGTAGAAAGTCAAAGTACTGCCAGTTAAAGATCAAAGTACTGCCTACTTAGTATGGAAAAGTCAACGTACTGCCATGCCGTGGATAAAGGAATCTTAAAGGATTATCATTTAAACGGTTATGTTAAGTAATTATCTTGTAAACAGTTATTTTAATGATTAGTATTGATTAGTGTTTATGTCATACAAGGACTGTACATCTACTAGAGGTTATCCTTATGTTTATAAAAGGATCTCTAGGAAGATATTAAGAGATATAGAAAATCACGAGTTAAGAATTATTAGTATTGTATTAGGGATCTGCAATTTAGGCAGATTCAAAAGGTTTATAATAGAAATCGTTTGAGAAACTATTGTGTGTTCTTCTTAAGTACTGCCAACTAGATTCCGCATAGTTGACAGTATATCAGTGTTTCATAAAGGAATATCGATCCTACAGTTATTATCAAAACGTTGAGAGGTCGAGAAATATAAATAATGTTTTTAGGCATTATTTGTATTAACATAATCGACCCGCTATTTAATTAACAACCCAACCTGGCCATCCCTTTTTTTATAACAGGACACGTAGTATCTTCCATCGATTAAACTAACATAAACCAGATCTTTCTTCTCTCTGCCCCTATTTTCTTATCCTCACATAAAAAATACACACACAAAATCACAGATCTAAAAAAATCACAAAACCACAGATCTACAAGGTGATTGTTTTAGCTTATATTTTCAACTAACGGTTTAGCTTTATGAAAAAGTTAGGGTTATTTTTTAATTTAAGGTTTTTGTTGATTTTGTGTTTTTTATGTTTTTAGATTAGGGTTATGTTTTAATTTTAGGGGTTTATAGGAGGTGTTTGGATTCATGTTATGTTTTCTTTCAGATTGTTCAAAAAATGAAGATACGGGTTTTGTTTGATTTGTGTTGTCAGATGGGCTCATGCAATCCTATGGCATCCAAAAAATCATCAGGTGTGTTTTTTTGACCTAATTAGGGGTTTTGGTTTTTATTATAGTTTTTGGTTTTTATTAGGGGTTTTGGTTTTGATGTTTATTTATTGATTGGAATTTATGTGTTGCTTTTTTAGATCATAGAGAAACAATGAGGAAAAAGTATTTACCAACTTAGATTTGCAATTATTTGAGGTTCAATTGACAAGTTAGTGGTTCGTCCTTATCATGCATTACGAATTTTTTTGGGTTTGGTTTCCAGAATAATATGTGGGGTTTTAGGAAATTTGTTCTTTAAAAAAATTAGGATTTGGGATTGGAACTAAGGTAAGTATTTGAAAATTTGATATGGGTTTGTTTTAGGAATAGTGGAATATAAGTTATGCTCATTAAATGTGCTTAGATTAGTTTCGTAAGTAAAAAATCAATGGTTTAGTTAGGTTGTGGCCATAATTTGGGTTCATATTTAGGTTTTTATTATAGGGTAGAACTACTTTTGGGATGCTGATAAAAGGAAGGGGTTGAAGCAAAATTGCAAGAACCCATTGGTACCGAAAAGAATCGTAGTCGTTAACTGTAGTCGCCAACAGCGTTGGGAATACACAGGTTATAGACAATGAGTCCAAAACCTCAGCATCCCCCGTCACTCAAGGTAGTTAGTTGTTTTCAAATTTTTTGATTGTATGCTTGTTGTTACCTCTTTGTGTTCAGTTTTTTTGATTGTTTCCTTTGTTTTGTGTACATATTCTACACGTGTTGATGCTTCCTCTTTAAACCACTAGAAAAGAACACGTCAGGAGACTCACCTAACAGTATCCGTAGGCGCGAAAGCAACTTTTTTGGAACATGCTAATGTTAACACCATTGAAAATATACAGCCTATCTACAATGAGGTCACAAACTCAGCATTCACCACCACCGAAGGTAATTATTCGTTTTCAAATTTTCCAATTCTACGCTTACTGTTATGTGTCGGTGTACACTTTTTGGGGTCATTTATTTTGTTTGCACATAGATTCTAGACATGCTGGTACTTCAGTTTTGAACCAGCCTAAAAGAGCACGTGAAAACATTCAGGCAATATTAGAGGCATCTGAAGATGCTCCGTCGAAAAGAATGTGAGGCCCTACTGCAATAGTTGGGAACATGCGACCTCGCAGAGTTACGTATGGCAGTGGGGAAGGTTGTAGTTCTTCTCACGATGGGGTAAACGTTTTTTAATACCTTACCCTAATTATGTCGCTTGGTTACTCAACAATATACTTTCCTATTTTAATTTATTGATTGTTCTAGAATTAGGACCCACTTGGAAGTGTAAACGAAATAAGGATGACACAATGAGTAAATCCATTTATGCTCAAGTATATACCAGAGGTGTAACATTTCTCAATTTCAGGTCATTTTAGGACTCCTATTTCTTTGTCACCATTTATTTTGGTCCGATACGCGTTTACTTTTAATTTAACTTTTAGGCTAAATCACGTAGACTAGAAATAATCATTTAACGTAAACAGTCACCAAATAAATTAAGGTTTACATCAAACAAGTGTTATATAATTATTAAGAAGATAATTATTATCCTCGCGTATTTTATTTTTATTGGTCACATAAGAGGCTTATATTTCGCAATAAAATACAATTAGACACACCCCAGAAATACCTAGACTCAAACCAATACCCACATTAAAACCTTAAACACAAAATTTAATCAATTCTTGTGTTAATACCCACTAGGGCCGAATTATGGGATCAAAACAACTATAAAATCTTCTAATGATTCCCTAAGTACTTGTACAAACCCTCTTTAATTAATGTTAGCCCTTAATGTTCCCTAGTTAGGCTTATTACATAATGGATAAAGACTTTTTGCTCTCTCTTCTCTTGGATGCCACGGTAATAATCAAACCGACACATAAAATCATAAGATTTCCATAATCCTTGGTAAATCTTGTACCATGATCTTCTAATTAAGACATGTACTAGGATGTTTCATCAAAACCATGTCTTGCTAACTAGAAGCCTTAAAAACCGCCTAGTTAGGGCCGGTTTTGGTTAGTGTAAGGAACTAGGAAAGTAAACTAGTATTCTTGCCTATAAATACCCATGTACATTCACCATTTAGCACCCTTACAACTCACAAACACTCAAACAACTAAAACACATATTTGCCTCCCTTGTTCGGGTCACAAACCGTAAACAAACACTCCTATTAGTCCATTCGAATCTACAAACACAACTAGGATTATCATACGAGTTCACAAGAAATACACGAGCTAAAGTTGGGTGTTTACAAAGCTTTGAAGCTTAGGGTTTGGTATTTGATAATGTATTATACACGTAGGTTGCTACATCTACTCGCGTACACTCAAACCAAGAACGCTAGGACTCTTGTAAGTCACGTTTGAAGCTATACAAATTGTATTATACTCATTTTCCTTATTAACTGGCCAATATGTCATGTTAACATATAAATGATACGCTAACGTGAGTTCATGCATATTAAATATAAAACATACGTGTTATATGCAATGTTATTACGTATAAACGACCTTGTGTGGTGTTCAAATGTAAAGAAACACTTACCACGTGACTTAATAACAAGCAAGATCTTAAACGTTTCATTTATATGAAAACTTAGACACTAACGCGAACAAAAACCCTTATGCACGAGTTTGTACGAAAACCATACGTAAACTTTTAAAGTACACGCGACATGGTGGCTAAGGAACGTATATTCAAAATTATATAACGTGTCCATGTGGTGAACACGACCCTTACGCATGTTAAATAAGCTCACTTTGGTTACTAGTATACTAACGAGTCCTAAGAAACACTAGCAAGCTTAACGGGCCACTTGTAGTCTCGTTAAATCCAAACAAACCACATTCAGGCCCAACAGGCCCAACAGTAGGGACCATAGCTTATTAATAAGCTCATTCGAGCTTATTGTAGATTAAGGAATTATTTAACTCGTAAGTAATAAGCATACATGAAAATAAAACCTTAGCAGCCCGTGAATGGGCCCATTAAGCCCAAACAGGCCTAACAGATCGTATCTAAGAGGTCATAACTTATTAATAAGCTCCACAAGCTTATTAAAGGACCTATATGCTTATTGGCTCACATGGACCCTAAGGTATAGTTAAAAACAAAACCGAACCCATAATAGGCTTGGTGGCCCATTTACGTGATTACCGTAAACCCATAAGCCACAAATAAGCTTTGGCAGCTTATTTATGAGCTTAAACAGCTTAAAGGAATTATACTAACCCTAGACAAGCTAATAGACCCAAATGAATCAAACCCAAACGCGTAAAACACCTTATCGGACTCGTAATGGGCCCAAAAGCCCATTACCAAATCTTAATGGCTTATTGAATAAGCCACGAGGTAAAACAGCTTAAAACAGACCCAAATAATCTTAATAAGATGAGAAAATGAGTTGGGCCAATTAAGGAAATGCTTAATGGACTTTTGAAAACATACGGGTTAAGGTTATTGGGCTAACAAGCCCAATGAGCTCAAAAAAACTCAAATAAGCTCATCCGAGCTTATTTTTCAACCTTAACAGTTCCAATAAGTTTGAATGAGCTTATTGAGAGACCGTGTACTATTTAAATCCTAAGTGGACCCTTGGAATGCTTAATGGACCATATCGGGTTCAATAAGCCTAATAAGCTCGAAATAAGCTCACCAAGCTTATTTACAAGTTGAAACATCTTAAATGGCTTATTTAAAACTAATAAAACCTATTGCCACTTTCCAAAACTTAATTAGACTTAAAATGTGATTTTTCAAGATTAAGGGACTAAAAGTGCAAACTTGTAAACTTGGGGGACTAAAACCGTCAAACTATTTTCTATAAACTTTAGGGGTTGTTTTGATATTCCAGAAACTTAAGGGGCTATTGAAATATATAAGGACTTAAAGTGTAATTATTGAAAAGTTAAAGGACTAAAAGTATAACTTTGGAAACCTAAGGGTTTAAAGTGTAAATACTATATTTCATAAACATGAGGACTGTAATTGTAATTATAGAAAACCTAAGGTTATTTATAAAAAAAAGTGATTTTATAAATACATAGCGTACCGGACGAATTACATATGGATATTATACAAGTTAACTGAGGACTTAATAAATAGGAATATTTATTAATAACGTTTATACGTAAACTAAAACGTGTGAAATCGTATACCTTCCCAAGAGCCAACCTGTGAATATAAATATAATAAACATGTGCACCATCACACAAGTGATAATAGTATATATAAACTAACAATTTATTGTAGTTTATACATTAAGCCTTTAGCCTAAACTTATAGACTAAGACTAGCCGTATTTACTTAGGTATTTGACGGTGTGATTCATTTGCCATGCTTGGATATATTATCATTTTCAGAGGACTATTTGCTAAGGTAAGTTTATAGCCCCATGTTTTACAATTATTTAAATGATTTACATCTTTGGGGTGAGAACATGCTTTGTTTTACAAATTGGACGCAAGTGTACATTTTATACAATGATTACGTGTTTGCCTAAGTAGCGATAACCCACTGAGCCCTTTATAATGAACTGTCAATTACTATATTGTGAGTGCGAATGTTATAAATAGATCTATTTAGGATTGTGATAAATGCTTAATTGTATATGTAAATTACCCGGGATTTTACCAAATAAAAGCCAGAAAATGCCAAAAGAATAGAAAAATGTGTGCTTTTGTGTTAAATGTGCAGGAAAGGATTGAAAAGACAAAAAGAAGCAAAAACAGTCAAAACCGACAAGAAACGAAAGAGACAAGAAAAAGAGCAAAGAAACAGCCAAAGATCAAATCCGGATCAGCCGATACAGCAGGAATGAAAGTCAAACGCCAAGTGAAGTGTCAAGGAC